>JAKZAP010000005.1:4281128-4485121 GCA_023053575.1 Branchinecta lynchi
GGTTATTTGAATAGTTGCCAAAGAAACAAGAGCTAGAAGCTCGCCAAAGCAAACCCCTTGACTCTTCAGACAAGAACAGGCGGGTTCGTTTTTGTCTTTGTCGGTATGACGAACGTCGTTTAAATATTTTTGTAATTTGTTAATTATTGTGGTATGAACCCCTATGTAACGGGCCATGGAGCTTTGTAGGGGTCGAAATTTATTTTGTTCCTTTATTTTGATTTTAATAAAACTGAACTGAACTGAACTGATATTACTGTTAGTGTTCTCTTTGACATGTTCTATAATCGTTGTTTCACAAACGAAGTTGATATGAAAATGTTGATAGTGGAACTAGCAGCCCAGTCTACCACAAATCCCTGATTTTTGGATACCCTATGCCAAACGCTGGATATCTCTAGCATTTGGCATAACCTATGCCTAACGCTGGATACCCTATGCCAAACGCTGGATACCTGTTTCCAATAAGATATTGATGATTTGATGAAGCTCTGAAATCAACCAATCAGAATTAACCTATAGTGAAATAGGTCAGGGTTAGAGTACCAACAGGTATCCAGCGTTTGGCATAGGGTATCCAGCGTTAGGCATAGGCTATGCCAAATGTTAGATATATCCAGCGTTTGGCATAGGGTATCCAAAAATCAGGGGTTTGTGGTAGACAGTAGCAGCCTCAATAAAGTACTAAAATGAGGTTTTAGAATAACAGGACCATTGTTTTAAAACATGGTTCACAACTTTTATTTGTTTTGTCGCGATTTTTGAAAATTTGTGCCTAATTACTGAAACGAGATATTGAAACTGACTTTCCGGCTCAGTTCGTCATTTCAAGAATGACGAATGAAACAGCAGTTCAACCAAAAAAAAAAATCCTTATTATCGGCAGTTCAACGCTGTTCACTAAAAGCATTGTAAAGAAAATGCTTGTAGTAGAGCCTTGGTTGTAACGGCGAACTAAATTACGAAATGAATGCAGCTAATGATCAGTGATCCTTAGAAATCATGATAATGTAATGTTTGGTAAAAGTATATTATTTTTGCAATTGGCTGTGATCATGTGCACTTTAAGGGTGCTAGAAATTCATCTGTAATCAAAACCCTCGAGGCAAAAATGAGCCTGGGCCCTTTAGGATCATGAATATATATGGTTTGGTCAAAAGTATTTTTTTGGTTAAGATGCGCACTTTAAGGGTGCTAGAAAATCCATTTCTAAGCAAAACCCATGAGACAAAAATGATCACGGGAAAATGTATCATGAAAATCTATATTGGGTTAAAAGTATTTGTTTGTAATTTGCAGCTAAGGTGAGTACTTTAAGGGATGGTCGGGATTGGGAAGTGGCAATTTCTGAGCCAATCTTGTCAAGTCTCTAATGCTCAAGCCAAGTTTCATCGCCTTAGCACATCTGGAAGTACCTCAAATCCCGATCACAAGAATTCCAACTCCCCCCAGAGCGCCTGAATCTGGTCTGTTTCTGTCACTGATGTATCTATGGCTTATTTTTATACTTGTTCTTCCCATCAAGTTTCACCCCAATCGCTACACTCTAACCATGTCACTTAATTTCTGCCCCCCCCCCCCAAATTCCTCCCACGTTAGTCAGATCCTGTCTACACATGAGGTGCCTTTCTGACTGTTTTGTAAGCAGGTAGAGCTAGAGAAGTTTTCAAATAAGCATACCTCTACTTTAGATAGATTGACCAAACCTATTATGCAATATACCAAATTATTTGCTAACATCATAGATAACTAAAGTAGAATATATATAACCAAAAGTGTAAATTTTCCACAATCATGCATAGAGTCTGTGGCTTCAAGAGCATTTCTGCTTTTGTTTCTGTGGCCCACAAGTGTGTTTCTGCGATCAACAGGCTACAAGATTCTCATGGTACGAATACTAACAAACAACTGTCAAGGTGGTTTTTTATTTTTGTCTAAAATTTGGCAGTAGATTCCAGTTTCGTTGCAAATTAAAGCCAAAATAAGAAAATGGCATGATGGCACTTGGCATGAAAGTAGAACTGAGGATCCCTTTAGTATAGAATGGTAAGGGTGTAAGCCTGAAGCTCTGTTAGCTGAGATTTTGTCTAAATTTTATTTTTATTTTCAGGCACTTGAAATTATCATAAAAACAAGGACATGATTGGGTTCTCGAAGTTCAAGCTTGGGGGTCGACTTTCATTCTCCTGACAAAATACTGGGAAATCTGTGGCACACAATTAAGCTTCTTAAAAATGCCAACAAAAAGAACTCACCTTATGCTTTGTAGTAGCCAATAGAGTTACAGGAGAAGCGATCCTCTGGTGGTGTTTGCTTCTGATTTGCTGTAATTTTCCAGTAGTAGTAATTACCTTATAGTTGAATGGTCCTAAGATTTAACACCAAATTTCTTTCAAAGTTTCAGCTGTCATTCATGTAAGGGTGCTGTTTCAGGTCGATAAAGCAACTCTTAACACAATCTCTCAACCTCCTTTTTTGCAATAACAAGAGATCTTTTTAAATTTCATTTCAAGTTTTTCAGTATTGTAATCACCGGACCACACTGCAACTTTCAAAGTTTCAGCTGTCATTCATGTAAGGGTGCTGTTTCAGGTCGATAAAGCAACTCTTAACACAACTTCTCAACCTCCTTTTTTTGCAATAGCAAGAGATCTTTTTAAATTTCATTTCAAGTTTTTCAGCATTGTAATCACTGGATCACACTGCAACAGGCATCACTGGATCTTTTGCTCCTGCAAGGTGATGCATCATGGAGTTGGAACATGAAACAACCCCAAAGTTCTCAAAAGCAGAAAAATTCAAAATTCTCAATTCTTTGACTTGCTTGGTTCATGGGCTGAAGGATAGAGCTACTCAAATTGACCTTAGAGATGAAAGGAGTGTTTATGGAACAGTTTCAGACGTTGATGGGTAAGTTCCTGTAGGCCCAGACAGTCTGGTCAACCAAAAAGCTCAGATTTTAGACGAAACTTATTTAATTGTCTAACCCGCTGGAAAGACAGGATAGCGGCCATGGGCGTCACTAGCCTTTTACCTTTGGGGGGGGGGGGAGGACGTCCCGTTTGTGCCGACGGACTAAAAAATGTGCCGACAAAATTCGCGGCAACGGCGCACATATCCCACTAGCATAGAATAGAACCAGTGTAAAATTAACTGTAATACATCAGTTGAAGATATTCCTTTAATGTAATTTCTTATTTTAAAGTTCACATATTCGGCTTTTCATTTCAACTTTCGCTAAAAATCGAAGCTTCCAACGACTGTACCCAGAACAAGTTAAAGTAAGCGCCGCAGGCGAAATTTTTCAAATCTGCCTTTTTAACGATTTTTATCTTTGAACGTGTTTCAAACCCAGAGTGTCCAGCCTCAAACACCAACTAAATGAAACACCAATACTAAAGATAATACTACAAAACTTCTAAAACTATATACTACAGAAAATACTACAAAATGGGCGCCGCAGGCGAAATTTTTTGTAAAATTAATTGCAACTCATCAGTTGAGATTATTCCATTAATGTAATTTTATCTACTAAAGTTCACATATTCGGCTTTTCATTTCAGCTTTCGCTATAAAGCGAAGCTTCCAACGACTGTACCCAGAACAAATTAAAGTACGCGCCGCAGGCGAAATTTGTTGTATTCTGCCTTTCATCCGGAAATATTTTGCTATATCTACCATACAAGCTCTAGCTTTTAACGTGTTTCAATCCCCTAAGAATGTCAAACCTAAAACGCCAATTAAATGAAACACCGATCTTCCAAAAAGAGAATACTGGAAAATGCGCCGCAGGCGACTTTTTGTAAAACTAGTTTTAATGCATCAGTTGAGATTGTTCATTTACTGTAAATTCGTATATTTAAATTCACACATTCGCCTTTTCGTTTCAACTTCACCTAAACAGCGAAGCTTCCAACGACTGTACCCAGAGGCCAGAACAAGTTAAATTAAACGCCGCAGGCGAATTTTTTGTATTCTGCCTTTCGTCCGGAAACATTTTGCTATATCTACCATACAAGTTCTAGCTTTTAAGGTGTTTCAATCCACCAAGAATGTCAATCCTAAACGTCAATCAGATGGAACACCGATCTTCCAAATAGAGAATACTACAAAATGCGCCCAGATTTTGTGTAAAACTAATTTTAACGCATCAGTTGAGATTGTTCTTTTACTGTAAATTCGTATATTTAAATTCACACATTCACCTTTTCGTTTCAACTTCACCTAAAAAGCGAAGCATGCAACGATTATACCCAGACTAATTTGAACTAAGCGCTGCGTGCGAAATTTTTCTAATCTCTATTTTTTCCGTAAAATTTTGCGCCGGACAATGTTTGCAGTATTTGATTTCTCAAGTATAAAAAGCACCCGATGTGCCGAAAGAACATCGACGCTCGACAAAAGCCTTCAGAATTCGATTTCTTCTGTGTTTTTCCCGACAGGACTGTAAACATCTGTATTTCTTACATGTAAATAGATGCCGATGTGCCGACGAAACTTAAAACCTTTGGGATGCGCCATGCGCCTGATAAAGGTTTACAGAATTTGATTTCTTACGTGTAAAATGAACCCATTGTGCCGACGAGAATACCGACGCCCCGAAAACCATACAGCATTTGATTTCTTTTGTGTTTTGCTGAACTGTATTGTACAGAAGTTGATTTCTGACCTGTAAAAATTAACCCGTCGTGCCCGACAAAGCTGCAGCATTTGATTTCTTACGTATAAATATAACCCGATGTGCCGACGAGTCAACCGACGCCCAACAAAAGTATACAAAATTGTATTTCTTCTGTATTCCTTATGTATAAAAAGAACCCGATGTGCCGACGACAATACCGAGACCCGACAAAAGCATGCCGAACTCGATTTCTTCCGTGTTTTGCCCGATAAATATTTGCAGGATTTTATTTCTTGCGTAAAAAAGAACCCGAGGTGCCGACGACAACAGCATACAAGTTTGATTTCTTCTTTATTCCTTATGTATAAAAAGAACCCGAGAATACCGAGGCACGACAAAAAGCATGCAGGATTCGATTTCTTCCTTGTTTTGCCCGACAAATGTTTGCAGGATTTTATTTCTTGCGTATTAAAAGAACCCGATGTGCCGACGAGTCGACCGATGCTCGACAAAAGCATCCAAAATTATATTCGCCCGACGAAAGTACTTTCTCAAGACCTTTAGGGAGGGGGAGTCCCCCCCCCCCATAGTGACGCCCCTGATAGAAAAAACAAAAACTGAACAAGACACTAAAATTGACCGCCTAACGCTTCACTGTTATTTAGACAGTTTGCCGCATTAGAACTGTTACAGCGCAGGAGAGTGGCCAAGTAACTCATTTTATCTTTTCTTTGTAAGTACTTACAGTATAATATTAGAAAAGACTGAAAGAGCTGAACAATTCTGAACACTCATCATTTGTGTTTTCACCTTCTTTTCCATTCTGTCCACCATCTGCATGAAATAACAATTCCCTTAGTGGAAAACATAGGAAGGTAATTGGTCTCTGTTTTCATCTTTTTCTTCTTTATTGTTAGTTTAAGTACTCTCTCTGATTGCCAGCGTCTGTATTACCTGTAAAGTGGGCCGGACAGGCAAGCTGGCTTTCAGTCTTGACTGATTCTTTTGTAGCTCACGACTTGTGAACTATGGTACCAAGGTAAAGAAAAAAAATGTTTGTGGTGTCTGTGTGCCTTTTGAGGGCTTTGGGTTCCTGTCACCTCCCCCCCCCCCCTTTCTCGCACGCACAGGAGAAGGAGCCCTGTCATTCTCTGTAAGGTGGAACAAGAAAGATAAGACTCGGTCAACTGTAATGGGCACTCCTGAGCCTCGTTTTTGTTGCATGCTGCAGGTCCACTTCTCGGCCGATTCCGGACTGATTCTTTCTACATCTACATTCTTTCTACATACCAAGTCCGTGCTTCTCTGCAAGATGCTGCAGCGCTGCCGCTTCAACCAAGAAGAAAGTGAATCCAAAAACGCATATTGGGCAAAAGCAAAGAAGGCTCTGATCCCTATTCATGATATGAAAGTACTCTTGGGACAACGAAATGGCACATGGAATAGAACTTATCATGGGATCTTGCCATGTAATCTCGGGCTATTCTCTATTTAATTTTTTCAGGGAAATGAATGTAACCTTGACTGACTGTCATCTCTTGTGTGGTGATTTGATTCACAGCTTTCAAGAGCTTTTTATCAGATCGAGGCTGATACGCTATGTCCATGTTCCTGAAGAGGTAGGTCCTTCAATTTAATCAATTAATCCGTCAGTTATTTCACGGCTATTGCATATTAATAGTGTTATCATCCACAGTAAGATATCTTACAGCAATAGAGGAGACCTGAATTTTTCCATGGTATGTCAGCTTAGGTTGCCCTCATATGTTCTAGCAGAAATCAATAATCAACAAACTTTAAGCAAATGTGAAAATTCCGGTCTCACAATGGGCAGTTCAGAAATTTATGAAATTTATTTTCTTTCCGGGCAAGTTTGTTCGTCTAGAATCCGGTCGAAAACGAAAATCTTATAGGAAGTTTTAAAACCCATTAATAGCGTGAGGAGACATGCTGAATCCAGATATGAAACTAATTTTCTCGTCCGACAAGAAGTTTACACGGACTACGGCCAAACTGGAAATTTGGTAAAAACTAAAGTTCATTACTAATTCTATTAGATGTTCGTATTGAGAGTAAGAACACTAGGTAAATTAATGTCTGAACTTTACTTTCTCGTCAGACGTGTAATGCTGCCGAAATTGGCAAAAACTCCGAAATTTGGATGGAGAGATTTTGGGCTTGCCTTTCGATGTCTGTTTGCTTTACATGCTGTGTGCTCGGAATACAGTTAAAACGAGGAATTTTGTCGTAAAAGGCTTTTCTAAAGTCGATTGCAGCTGAGGTTTAGGGGTAAACATGCATGCTGAACCCATATCTGCACTTATTGTTACAATCTGCTTAGTTATTTTGCCGCTGTTGTCAAAAAGCTGTAAAAAAAATCCGACGACTTCATCATTTTTGTACGTTTCAAGTGGCTGATTACGAATAAATAGAAACTTGTTAAAGGTTTGGCGAAGATCGGAAATGTACGAGGCCCAACTGCCTGGATCAAGTAGTTCAGTAAATATTCAATTTTTGGGATCCCATCAAAACCTTTGGTGTTATTCTACCAGCAAGGGGCTCTCCCGTTACAGCCAGCACAGTCTCGCCTCGCCTTCCGCTCACAAACCTTAACTTAGGCCTTAGTTCCACCTGCACCTCCAGAGGCACGAAGGGCATCCAAGAAGGGTCGCTAGTCATCACGGATATAAGCCGCTGCCCAGACACCTTCCCGTCCAGGCTGGGTGGACGCGTTGATGGTGCGCTTGTCCGACTGATAAGTGCAGCGAATAGTGTTATTCGGTCGCTCTCTTCGTCTTGGGTTCCTGCGGTTGTTAATGGAGGATATCGTTTGGGAGTCTACTTCTTCCCATCCTAACCAGAGGACCCAAGTACCTCCAGTGGCGGATCTTGATATCTTTAGTGATAAGGGGTGCACTATCGTCTGGTGAAGCACCAGGTTTGTGACCCTTTCTGTCGGTTAAGGGTAAAAGCAGTGACATTCAAATCGGTCAAAAGAGCGAAAGCAAAAATACCGACGGTCAGAAGAGCGAAAGCAAAAACAAAACCATGGCAAAAACAGTGACTGGTCAAAGCGAGCCTGGTGAATCTGCTAATCCTCTAATATCAATCAATCAATCAAGTTTAATCCGAACAGATAAAAGCTAGAAAAGGAATCAAGAGACGATATCAAGAGACGTAGGACTTTAGACTATAACATTTAACGCGGGGTAAAAGGTAGGCTACTGTTTTTGCTTTCGTACCAGTATTTCAATAACTCCTCTATCCTTTGTTCCACTGTTTGTTGGAAGTCGGCACTAAATGATAAAGTAATAAAATCTTAACGAAGAGATTAGTATAAAACTTCTAAACTGTGCTTATAAACCCACATGAGTAAGTTCTCTCATGTTGAGTCGTCACGAAAGTTGGTTTCACATCATTTGCGAAAGAAACAAGACCAAAGTTTTCGATGGGATCCCAAAAATTCAATATTTGACCCAGACAATTGGCTTCGCCAGATTCGCCAGACTCCTTGAACATTTTTACTATTAAAATTGAGAAACAGATTAGGGCCAAAAAGCTAATGACCTGAGAAAACCAAGTTCAGATATGGATTCACCATAAGTCATATCTGTTTTGACGAAAACTTCCTGCCTTACTTCTGCCAATTTCCTGGTTTCGGCCGAATTCCGGAACTACCTGTCCGGCAACAAAAGAAAGCTAAAAACGAACTCAGTATATCTTCTTTCCCCTATATCAAACATCTAATCAACTTCAAATTAAAATTTAACTTATAACAAATTTTCCGGTTCCAGCCGGATTCCGGGCGAAGTATATGTCCGGGTAAAAAAAAGTTTGTCATACACGGATTCAGCGTCTCTTCTTACCCCTAAACCGAATATCTAATAAACTACAAATAAAACTTTAGCTTTTAAAAAATTTCCGGTTTTGGCCGGATTCCGGGCGAATTACTTGACCAGTGAGAAAATGGTTTTCACCGTCGTGTTCAGCATGTCTTCCTACCCTAAATTAACATCCAATCAACTTCAAATAAAACTTTTACTTTCAACAAACTTTCCGGTTTTGGCCGGATTCCGGGCTATCTACTTGTCCGGCAAAAAAATGGTTTTTACCATCGTGTTCAGCACGTCTTCTTACCCCTTCATCGAACATGAATCAGCTTCAAATAAAGCTTTTACTTTCAACAAACTTTCCGGTTTTGGCCGGACTCCGGGCGAACTACTTTCACCACCCACAATCGACTGTCACATTAACTTTTTAAAAATATTTTGCTCGTCCCTTAATTTCAACCCCCTTCCCCACCCCTAAATATACGGCTACAAAGCCCATCTACGAACTCGACCTTACTCTTGACCCAAAGAATCCTCACACCAAGTTTCATCAAAATATCTTATTAAATATCGTATATCGTAAAAAACGCAGGGCTCCTTCGATGGCTAACACATCAGGAAGAAAAATAGAAAACCCGATGTAGTGTTCATGAAATGCTGTCAGTGCAGTTCCAGCAGTTGCAGAAAAAGATGTCAGACTTAGCTTGACAACGTAGCCAAGCGTTCGGGAGACCATTTATGCCTTTTTGGCCGTCACGGCATGGACTTTCGCAGTCAGTACCAGATTGACTTAGTGACGCAAGCCATGTCACTGTTTTTGCTGGGCTCTGTTTTTGCATGGCGGTGGTGGGCGTGGTTGGGTGGTTGGCGCTGTTTTTGCTTTCGCCTTTTTCACCGTCGTTGTTTCCGTTCTTTCTGTTTCGCCACGTATCCCTTTCAGCCTTTCTTTCTATCCAGTGTATGTTTGACATC
This sequence comes from Branchinecta lynchi, assembly GCA_023053575.1. Taxonomy (NCBI): domain Eukaryota; kingdom Metazoa; phylum Arthropoda; class Branchiopoda; order Anostraca; family Branchinectidae; genus Branchinecta; species Branchinecta lynchi. The sequence continues at coordinate 4,290,552 of JAKZAP010000005.1, forward strand.
CACCTGAGGCAGGTGTTCTCAGAAGCTAGGAGACATTTTTCTTGCTGTCTGAGATCCACATAGAACTACGATCAACACATAAAACCAGCAAAAATCCGCAATCGTATCGTTGTACACCGGACGTTCACGGATGAGAAGTTCTGGCGCAGTGGTAAAGCTACGGGCAGTTCCGTGATTGCGTACATGGACCAAAAATGGATGTTCTACCACATAGTAGAATCCGATCCTAAGTTATTGATTATATTGATAATAGACAACTTGCGCTTTGAGCTTCGTAACAACTTCTAACATCAAATTTTTAACCCCAGTGGAACTTGAAACTGCAGTGCTAGGGTGCTAGAAATTGTAACGTACATACTTTTTTTTTTCAGATGGATATAGTCAAGACTATGTGGAATGCGATTGGCAGTATCACAAAACGAGGTAAAAAAGGGATAGATCGCTCCAGAACTAGAAAAACACTTCTTGCAAAAAAGCGAGACCGTGAAACCATGAGACTCAATGCCAACCAGGAACCCGAATCTGCAACAGGAATCTACTGAGGCTTGATCGGCGACATGGCTGGGTTTCCTCTCCTGGTGAGTGATTTGAAAAATAAAAAGTACAGCAACCCAAGCAGTAAAGAACCTACAGGCTTGACGCCTTTTGAGTGTGAGTGAGGTTTGAGTACAATAATATATATTTTCCACAGTGTGAATGTAACAGTTAAAACAGGACAAGGTAACTAAACATTTAACGGAGCACTTAGTGAGATCAGACTGAGAGGTTGCAGGATCCTTCCGGTTCAGATAGTTGTAAGCAAGATATCAGCCTGGAAGAGACAAAAATACTCCTTGAACTGGTAGTCGTGACAATAGGTAGTCAAGCAACGATGAATGGGAGTGATACTCCCTCGGATGAAATGTCGTACCTATATTACTCATTTATCCTACAGCCCAGATAATTCCAATCATTTTGATTCACGAGATTTTCGTGTTTGGTTCTTTTGAGGACTGTAGTCAGGCTCCAGCTTATTCCGAGGAGCTCATAGGTTTATGCCCCGTTTATGTACGTTTAACCGTGTTTCTCATTAAACGTCCTCGTTTATGCACTTTTAACCGTGTTTATCATCAAATGCATTGAGGGAGGAGTGTTGGTCGAAACGGACGGCGTGGGTTTGTTTACTCAACTTGACCACTTTATTTTGTTGTAAAACATTTTGTGGGACAGACTTTTAAAGGAGTCACTTATAATAGAATATTGGAATAGGAACTGCATGAACTGCGGCTTGTGCTTTAAGAGCTAGGTGCAAGTAAAATATCGCATACCTTGTCTTTCATCTGATGGCCAACCTGGGAACCGAGTGAGAGAAGAGTAAGGACTTTCGCTATCCAAGGAACAGAAGATTCGCCTTGGAGTGTCTCAAATCGGACTCCTTGGTTGGTGTGTGTTAGGTGATACACAGAAAACACCAGCTTTGGTCCTTGTAGGTAGAAGCTTATGGCCAAATCCCCTGGTAAGCTGGGTGAAAGCAGGCGCTGTAATAAAATGAACATGTATACTAAATGTTCCAATAATGCTACAGAATAAATTACAAGTGAAGGCTAAGCCAAGGGAACCTTGAAAACTATATCCTGGCCTTCCTCACTGAATCCTCACCCATATGTGATTTGTACCGCCAGTCTATGGTATTCTGTACCAGCTGTTCCATGTGCATTGTATGAAGAAGCAGAATTTGCTTACCATGTTTTTACTGTTTAGGAGTTCATCCATGGTCTTCTTCTTTGGAAGGAGAAGCGAGTTCCTGCATTTGTCAAAGTATGACAGGCATTCTGTCAATATGGAGTAACACTCGTCAACTGTGCTAGAAAAAAAAATAGGTGAGAACAGTCATTTTAAAGTTCAAGAAGAGCTACCCGCTATTCAGCTAAAGCCTTTGAAAGACTGGAATCGAGGTCAGTTTGCTATTGTGGAAATCAGTTTAATTAGCTACAATTCCTGACATCAGGGACGGTTCTAGAGTGTGTACTGTGTGGGCGGATGACTGCCCTTCCTGCCCTCAGTCGTATGTTTTGATCTTATCAGAATGAATTAAAGGCAGTTACAAAATTGTGAATTTTACTTTTTTTGTGTTGTATGCTACAAAGAGGACGAGAACAGATTCATTACAGCCTGTCCTACAATTTTACAAGCATTGAAAATCTTCTACTTGCATCTTTTAATGTGAATTTCGCCGGCCAAAAACTAGCCTCCCTACAGCTTGTAGTACAGTACAGTTTTGTGAGGGATAGGATATCTTCCACTCGTATTCAGAGTACTACTTATATCTAAAAACATGAGAATTCTGCCTGCATCGCTCAGTTTAATCTTGTATTCAGCACAGTGGTTAAAAGCTGCTGCCGCGGCATCGTCATCTTGTCCTTGTCCATTGTATGTTTTGAGGTCGTCGTCGCCCCAGCCCCAAGCACTCGGAATAGCCCCAGCCTGTAATATTTATAATAGAATAACAGTGAAAAGAATAGGCCGTTGACTTCTACAGAAAATATCCGAAACATTGCAGACATCTTCCGTCTTCCCATTATTTCGTTGGAGATCTGCTCTTCTCTGTCTTGATATAGGAACAGTAACTATGCAACTCTTGCTTTCCTGAGCTGCACAATATACTAATGAGAGTCCCCTCGCAATTATTGCAAACAAGCAGAATTTTGGCACCCTGTAGGCTGCAAATTACCATTTGTCACTTTCTGCAACTTCTTGAGCCATCTGCACTGCCAAGCAGAGGTAGTTTCCAGAATCTTGGATCTGTTGCAATTTCCATGGGTTCTCTTGAGTGATTGTGGTATGATAAATAACATTTGGATGCTTGTGGAGTTTCAGGCTGATATCCTACAAAGCAAAAAATGGCTGATAAAGCTTCCAAGTGCAACATATTATTCATATCTAAAGTATTCCTTCAGTCCAAGCTGTGAGTCATGTCTGCTAGTGCTAAACAGATTTGTCAGCTGAAAAGTTTTATGCACTGACATTTGGCGTGAGCCGTCTTGAAACCATACATAAAATTTGAAGCTGTGAAGCAGAATTCGAAACAGAACTATCATGGAAGCTCGTGACATCCAGGTAATAGATACCCCAAAAGTCGGCAAAAATAACTCAGTGAACCGCTTTTGAAAACACTTGCGGGTAACTTCTTTTGCGGTAATATTTTTGAGGTGAAGTGTTTTAACTTTCCTTTCTTTTAAGCCCTCTCTTCCAAAGGCTTTTCGTCGTTCTCTTTTTGCTATCACCAAATGCACCAACAGAAAGAGTTTTCAGAGGTGCCATCATTGCAGGACTGACAATTGTTACAAAACATTCTATGCTGGCTCCACACTGCATACGCTAACCATGTAAACTGCTGAAATACTCAGCAGTTTACCAGTACTCATACCAGTACTCATACCAATACCAGTACTCATAGCAATCAGAGGCGTTACTAGCCAAAATGTTTGGGGGGCAAGGTATTACCGACTGGCTGATTATTTTTACAGACTATTTTCCCAGATAAACTATTTTTACGAGAAACCGCCTATTTTAAAAAAATTTGACTGTTTCGAAAGAAATCGACTGACTTGGCTATTTTTAGTGACTGCCGACAACATTCGGGGGGGGGGGGGGGGGGGGGCTGGGGGGAGCGGGAGTACATTGGGGGGGGTAGTAGAGAGTAGCGGAAATTTTCTTAAAGTGAAAGTTCAAGTGAAATTTTGTAGTAGGTAAAAGCGAATGCCCAAGATAATCTGCCTTCCTTGCATATGAACAAATTCTCTTATGACAGAGTTAGCCCCACTCCTACAGAAAGCAACTAAAAAACATTTCAGTGCCACATATCAGAAATTAAATTTTGCTAAGGGGCAACAGGATGATTCCATCTGGAGCCAAAATTTTATTATTTTATTTATTTCAAAATATAGCCATCTGGGGCTGCTACATGACAACTCATTCATATACACTAAGAAAACTGAAAAAAACAAATATGCTGAAGGCACGAAGCCTCCAACAAACAAAGTACTCAATCAGGATGGGTCAACCCACTCGAATCAGGATGGGTCAAACCCACATTAAATTTCTTTCCCCCATGCTTGCCACAGAGGCAGAGACAGGCGCATTTGCGGACCACATAGAATCACCAGCAGAGGATTGCTTGACGCCAGAATTCGAGACTGAAGAGAACGAATGGAGGAACGACGGATTTCAGGGAGAGAAGGGTCTCCTTCACCAACAAACATACCCGAAAAAAAATGAAATTGGCCAGTGATCTCCACAATTAATTCTTCTCAGCATTTAGCAATGGAAGTAAGATGATAAAATATCTAAGTGTAAGGCAGAGGGTAACTTTGACGTCGAAACCAGCCAAAAGGTACAGTCTAGTACACTTGCCCCTTTTCAGGCACGGTGCTCAAACGTCTAGCACCATGCCTGGGTGCTAGACGTTCAAGCACTGTACCTTGGATTTCATGCATGGTGCATGGATTTCAGTATATAGTGCATACATCAAAAACACAGTTTCTGTCATAACAACTGAGCACCAGCTCGGACAGGGCTGAAATTACTACCATGAATTAGAGAGATCAAAGACAATCCTTTATATATTTTTCACAACACAAACAAAAGGGCTCGGCTGATGACAGATGTGAAAAACCTCATTTCCTTTTCCACATAGTCAAGGGTTTTGCATGCAAAGTGTCCTGTGCCTCAGCTTTTTCTACCTAGCAGCCGACCAGAATATTGGCTCTTGGGGAATAGATAGAGAAAATACATGGAAAATAGATAGGGTGCTGTTAGGTTTTTCATCTCCATCATCATTAGAGCCCTTTTGTTTTTGTTGTGAAAAATATATAAAGGATTGTCTTTGATTTCTCTAATTCATAGTAGTAATTTCAGCCCTGTCCGAGCCGGTCCTCAGTTGTGATGACAGAAACTGTGTTTTTTCTGTATGCACTGTATACTGAAATCCATGCACCATACATGAAATCCAAGTTACAGTGCTTGAACGTCTAGCACCCAGGCATGGTGCTAGACGTTTGAGCACCGTGCCTGAAATGGGGCTAGTGTACTAGACTGAAAAGGTAGGAATATCATCATCAAGTTTCTAGAAGTGAATCCAAGACTTGTTTGTACCATCCTAGTATGTCCAGGAATTGTAACAGTAGACTTATATCAACTTTTAACAGATTCAGATCTGGCAATATCTAAAGCTAAGCGAAGGCAATATCTCTAGCGTTGCCCAAGCTTATCGTGCAACTGGAAAACTACTGAAACTTCATACCGCGTGATTGATCATATCCCCAACAATAGACAACACACATCTTAATTGATCCTGTGATGAATTGGATGCCATTCCCATCACAAATTTCTCAGATGCAAGTGGTTTCTCAATGTCTACAACAGGTGTTGGGTACATGTTCACAGCATTAGATGCTGCAGAATGTATGTAACTGATAGTATCTAGAAGTTCGGTTTTTAGCTGCTTCTCAGTTAACTTCATAATCACAGAAATACTGGCACAGCAAATTAAACTTAAATTTGTTGATATACAACGAAAACCTATTTTCTATCTGATGTAGAATTTTGCGACAGCCAATCGCATTGCATGCAGCACGGATGACATCTGCTGTTGTGCTCAAGGTTTGTTCGATAGAATGAAGGTTCAGTAGCTGCTCAGTGTTGCCGCCGGTCGCAGAATAATACGATTTGTCGCAGGTTTTCCACTTTCCCGAGCTTCACAGATTTGATGAAATTTGTCGCAGGAAAGCGAACTTGTGCCGTCTCTTGGGTCGAAGGTGTTTTTGCTAGCCGTCGTCGTTTTAGCGGAGCGTTATTTATGAACAATCCACTCTCGCGAGTGCTGTAGCAGCTTTTGGTTTTCGGTTTTCACCGTTTTTTTGTGGAGCTCATAACTCGTGAACCAGTAAATGTCTAAAGTTCAAATATGCTACATGTGTGGGTATTGGGGTCTAGTTGTGCCTTCTGAGGGCCTCACATCCCCCCCCCCCCCCCCACACCACGGTTCAGGGGCAATTGGGCCCAGATTGTCTAGTGAATAATGTTTATAACTTGTCCAGAGTGTTGTAGACCCCAGGGCTGGGAATCGCCTTTTATCCGCACCTATCCCCCCCCCCCCCGTTCATGTGCAACTGGGCCCCGATTGTCCAAGAGTAAAGTTCGTGACAGGAATCTACAGGTATCAAATTGAAACATGGTAGGCTTGTGGGCATTGGGTACTCTCTTTTGCTTTTTGAAGGTCCCAATCCCAACTCCCACTTGGTTCAGGGGCAATTGGGCCCAGATGCCCAATTTTTTATGTTCATAACTTGACATTAACTGGAGATAGAACGATGAAATTCGTTGCGCTTTTAGATCATAGGGTTGGAAATATATATTTGTTAGTTGAATCACCCTCCACGTTCATTGGCAAGTGAGCCCATATTGACATTGGTTAAGTTTTTGACCTTTGACTGGAATCAAATTCTAAGTTGGTATACTTGAGGATATAGGTCTAGATCTGCATTTTGATGGGTCCCGACCCCCCCCCCCCCTTCCTCTCGTTCATGGGCAACTTGGCCGAGTGTGAGTTGAGGGCCGTGAATGACAGGTCTCACATTCAACTTTTGTATACTTGTGGTATAGATGTATAGATATATGTATAGATGTGTATAAATATGTATAGATGTGGGTTTTTAAGAGCGACAGATAAGACAACGCGATGTACTTTACTCCTTAATGAAAAGTTGGAAAAGGGGCCATTTTGTTATATGATCGATGATATACCCTTTTTAATGAAGGTATTCGGCTGCCACGGTTTGGTTTATTGCGCTTGTTATTACCTTGCTAACTGAAACGAGGTTCAAAGGGTCGGGCAGGCTAGCGATACATTCAGTATTGAAATTGGAATCGTTCGTGCAAGAAGCGGGATGATTTCAAATTCGGTTGGTTCAATACTTGTTTGATTATTAGGGATGTAAAGTGTGTTGGTTCTAACACTGTTCGTGTATAAGGTGTCATTAAATATTTTACTTTAACACACCACGTTTGAGCACTTGTTCTTCTTTTGCAGGGTACGTGCATTCAGTTCGAAGGGTATTTGATTCAGAGTTTAGTCTTTTGCAGGCAGCGGTGGTATTCTTGAGATGGTATTTTCCTGCCTTCCGGTGTGGAAGTTGTAATGGTAGACCTGGCAGTTCGGGTTATTAGTGTTCGCTCGAGTACGGTGGTGGAAAGCGGTCATGGTTCGGCCTTGCGAGGGGACAGCGTTGATTTACTTTGGCGGTGGAGCAAAGCTTTAGCTAGACGAATATCGTGTCTCTGATTGGGAGGGATTTTCCATTTTGATAGGGTTTGCTAGTGCCATACTGTTGTTCGCCATTTTGTTACCGGGGATTATTGTAGATGGTGACTTTGTTGCTTCTATTGAAGATGCGATTGAGTAATAGGGCTTGGTGTAGGTCAGTGTCTTCCGTTGAGTAAGTGGACTTTTTAGGAGGTTAATAGCTGATCTGGATATGGCTATCTGTGTGTGCCCAGGGTGTTTAGCTTTAGCGTTGCGTCGAGCGTTATGTTGATTGCTGCGATTTGCAGAATGAGAATGCATGCTTTCTTTGCAAGCTTTTTTGTTGCATACATTTGTATTTTTGGGTAGCAATGCTGCGGCGCCTGTCGGGCTGCTTTCTGCTTTTGAACCATGAACGTATATGTGGGTGTGGTCTTCGTATTTCGTCGACAACCTTGGAAGTGTGCCAGGGCTACACGTCGTGTCAGATCTGCTTTTTGAGTTGGCATGAATATTGTTTCTGTATAGATGGGGTTCTTAAAGATGGGACGATCATGGTCGTTAGAACTACCATCCGGTTTCGAAATCTTCTGAATTCCATTAGTAAGGATCAAAGATGGGCGAATTCGAATCCGGGTTTGAATCCAAGATTCGTCCTTTTGGCCGGATTCGAATCGATTTGATTGCTTGTCAGGATGGATTCGGCTATAGGCGTATTCTAGCCGTTCCCCGAGGACTCCTCGGGGAATCGAAGGGAACGGCGAGAATGGAGGGAGTGTCACTCTACGCGTACTCCGCGGACAGAAAGAGCGAGAACACGGGGAATGCTACCAAAACGGATTTGTTCGAAAAAAAAAATGCAGTGGACGAAATTATTCTTATTGTTTTTAGTTAATTTTACATTGCACCAACACCAGCAAAAATTGATTCCCCTCCGAATCTGAAAGGGAGTCCTTTTTTATGATGGTGATGATAACTTGAGCATTCCTCGCCCGTGAGGACTCGCGAGAATACGGGGAGTGAGTCTCCGGGACGCTTTTTACCGATCACTTTTCCGTCGGTCTGTCGGTCGGTTAGTCCGGTGTTTGCGAGTTCGGGTACTTCCAGATGTGCTAGGACGATGAAACTTGGCAGGCATATTAGGGACCCGACCAAACTAACTATAGTGACTTGCCCGATCCAACCATCGTGGGGGGAGGAGGGGAGCCGGAACCCGGAATTTAGTGACAGGCATAACTTTCGAACGTGTGATCGAAACTTAATAAAACTTGCTATTTGGAAAGACGTCTCAGATGTCTCGTTTCAAGTCCAGACCGAATCCGATGAATGTTGGGGGGGGGGGGGGGTGGAACCGGAAATCACGTGACACGCTTAGAGCCGAGCGATCGGGATGAAACTTTGTGGAGGAACTAGCACAAGCCCTCGGTACATCATTGACAGAACCGGACTGGATTCGTGCACTGTGAGAAAGAGGGGAGTTGGTGAGTTGGGAGTTGGACCGGAATTCCGATGATACACATTTTACATCCCATTTTCTATCCATCTATCTATCTATACCTCTATAAGCCATATCTATTTTGACGATACTGACCGGAACTTCTGCCAAATTTTCGGTCACTAGTCAAGCAATAAAAGAAAATTCAGAAGCGAATCCAGCGCATCTCGTTATCCCTATAAAGCACATCTAATCAACTTCAAATAAAACTTTGACTTAAAAAAAAAAATGCGGGTATAACCGGATTCCGCACTAATTATTTGTCCGGGTAAAAAATGATTGCCATATACGGACACAACGTCTCTTCTTACCCCTAAATCTATCATCTAATCAACTTTAGATAAAACTTTTGCTTTTAACATATTTTCCAGTTTTGGCCGGATTCCAGGCAAACTAGTTGTCCGGCGAGAAAACGGTTTTCACCATCGTGTACAACATGTCTCCTTACCCCTAAATCAAACATTTAATCAGCTTCAAATGAAACTTTTACTTCTAACCAACTTTCCGGTTTCGCCGGATTCCGGACGAACTACTTGTCCAGCGAGAAATAGTTTTCACCGTCGTGTTCAGCATGTCTTAATCAACCTTAAACGAAACTTTTACTTTTAACAAACTTTCCGGTTTTTGCCGGATTCCGGACGAACTACTTGTCCGGCGAGAAAATAATTTTCACCATCATGGTCAGCATGTCTTCTTACCCCGAATTTAGACATTTAATCAACTTCAGTTGAAAGTTTTACTTTTAACAAACTTTCCGGTTTTAGCCGGATTCTGGACGAACTACTTGTCCGGCGAGAAAATGATTTTCACTATGGTGCTCAGCATGTCTTCTTACCCCACAATCGACTATCACATTAGCTGTTTAAAAATTTTTGTTTGTCCCTTAATTTGAACCCCCCTCTCCCACCCCCAAATATTGGGCTGAAGGGAACATCTACGAACTCGACCTTACTCTTGGCTCAAAGAATCGTCACCCCAAGTTTCATCAAAATATCTCATTCCGTTCGAGGGTTATCATGCTCACAGACGGACGGACAGATGGATAACTTTTGCGATGTCATAGGTATCCCTCCACTTACGTTTTGGGATCCCAAAAACCGCCTGTTTTTCAGAAAAATTCACTTTTTTTTAGAAAAATTGACCGATTTCGTTTAAACCGTCACGACCGAAGCCCAGTAAAAATTTGAGTGTTTCGGTGCCATTTGAGATTTTTTATTGAGATTCTGAACATTGAGAGCGTGTTCCACCCTTCCACAAACAGTAACTATTATTTATTATTTCCTTTGCAACCTCACCAAAAGTTACTACGCTGACCGTTCCATCCTTCTCGAAATAATAGTAACTAGCTTATACGCTTGGGAGCATAGTAACTACGGATCTCTGTTAACGATTGTTAACAATCGTTAAGTGGCGGAACGCAGTCCAGGCCAAAAATGTCTGGAAGTCCGGGGTGTTGGACACCCAGATTCCGGATGTCTGGAAGGTGCCATGGAGGCAACCCGTTCGCGAGACACAACAAATATGCAAATGGGGGAAGAAAAGGGAAAGTGATTGACAGTTGTGACTGCGATGCAAGAAATATGAAATGTAAAGGGGACACCTAGGAAATGTTGAAGAACAGCAGATTTAGCTGTCATCATTATCATGAAAATCTGGAAGGGTTGGCTTGACTATGCGGAAGCCCCGGACGTCTGGGAATCTGGAAGGTGAAGCCTGGCTTTAACGTCATTGGTAAGATTCGCCCGTGGCATGATATTCTGCTGGAAAATAGAAAAAGTGTTCCAGCCTTGAGGGCAAAAAGCCAGAATACGTGACGTCATGCGTAGTAACAACGGTAAGTAGGACGGAACACGCTCTGAGATTTTGGGAGGTCTAGATTTTTCTGGCGTATTTTTCGAAGAACAGCAGCTTTTTTCTTTTACCATGACCTGGCAACACCGCTGCATTAAACTACTGATGCTAAAAGTCTGCACAGCCTAGCCTATAGAAAATTCGAGTGCACCTGTGAGCCGGGAAGATGTACCAGTGGATGCTGATTTATTTTGCACCACTTTTCCTTCTTCTTTCTGCAGAATTTGCAGCTGGACATTCAAAAGTCTATGGACCTGGATTACAGGCTTCGTCGGTAACTCTGCCTGTTCGCTATTTTTTTGTTAAGTAAGATTTGGCTGTAATATATCTGAGCTGTAAATAATTAGATAAATTTTACTTGAGTAAGCCTAGTCGGCTGGTGACTTTGCTTAGCTTACGTCTGTTTCTTCTGTCGAAGAGCTACACAAAGGCCGTGTGAAACGGAACGCTTGCTGGCCCATCATCATCGTAATGGTGTTGTTTCCGCATTTGCTAATAGGAAATGCGTTATTTTCAAAAACATTAGAAATGCTTAGGGATGTGGTAGAGAAGTAATTTGACCTCAGAACAACAGCCAAAAGCTGGCTAAAAGGCTAGATAATATTATTCCAGTAACTGGCTGGTAAAACTTTGAAAATAACCTTGAATTAGGCTACCCTACTTCAGACGGTATGTAGTTGTGTGCAGACTAAATCTCATTCAGTCAACTGAGTCGCATGATGTCACATAAGCAGTTAATTTTTAAATTTACTTACCAAATCGATTCCCTAGAACAGTTTAAGGATGTAAATGCGTCCGGCGTCTTGCTAGCTTCTCGGCTCTGTGTAGCATTTTAGCACACACTAAGGCCTTTTTTTATAACCATGCACAAGTGGGGTGGCATGTCTCCAGGGGTAAGAAGGGTACTCATACATATGTGCACGACTTATTCTCCGGAGGTACAGGGCCTTGCTATTTGTTCTGTCCCAGTGAATGACAAATATGCATGCCGTTCCTGCTGTTTCTTTCAAGCCTCCACACTTACCAAATGTGGTTTGATTGAAAGGCCCAATATTTCTCTGCAACCTAATATTCTGTCTTTTTTTATTGACCAAAGCTGCGGAGTTGCCAAATACCTTTCTTTTAAACACCTGTTGACCATGGCCAAATTGTTTTTGTGCCACCTTTTGTTTCCAATTTTCTGTTGCACCTTTTGTGGATTTTACTTACACAAGATTACTATGGTTGGCTCAAATATATGAGTGGTGCAAGTAGCAAGCTATCTGGTATAGGCCTACCAGTCTACTAAAATTTTTAAATCAAAATTAATTACTACTTAGCTACTGCTGCAACTGGTCTGATAAATACAGTAGTGCACAGGCCTGCTTCTGCACTTCAGTTTGGGATATAGTTTAATTCGTTTGGGATCTGACAACAGGATGAAATTTCAACTGAATGGGCCACCTATCATAATGTGACAAGCAGCAACACAAAAGAACTGCGCAAGAGCCACATGGTATTGATATTTATTCTTTTTTAATGAACGATATATTCCTTCAATTAATTCCACTGCACTTTCTACCTTAGATTCAAGTGCTTTCTAGCGATCGTAATTTTTTTCTGTCAGTTGGTCTAATTAGTTTTGGATTCTGACCAGACTCAGTGCTCAAAGAAACCTTTTTTTCCTGGATTTGATCACCTGTGTGGGTTTGGAGGAATGGGGGAATCCTGGTAATTGTGACCCGCGTAGGTTGCAAATGGGTTATCTGGTTCAAAGGAAACTAGATGGGTAGTAAGATCTGATTTGAGTGAAACTAAGCAGAAAAAATTCAGTTCTAATTCAAATCAGATCAGACTGTTGGAGCTTGGAGCAGGATACCAGAAAATCCAGAAATGTTCAAATGGTTAGTTTAAGGTCGATACTGGGTCCGGCGTTGATCAGGGGAGTTTAAAGGGGACCAGAAACCTTATGGCACAGAAACCCATAGGCTTGAGGCCTACAGTAAGCCTTCGCCTAGACGAATTCGGCTTTGCTAGCTGAAATAATTTGAGCTGAGCCATTACAAATCGAAGTCGAATCATGTTTACGCCGCGGAAAAGATACGTGTTCTGTGGAAACTAGGGAGTGATCAGGGCAGGAGGGAAGGGGCGGGATTTACAGGCAGAATAGCGAACCGCCACAATCCCTGTGTGTACATGAACAGATCCGACCAGATGCAAGCACTCTTGGGGCAGTGAAAGCGGCTTCTTAGATTTCTTTTGATATGCATGACTCTCTGACAAATCCTGGCTATGATGAACACCGGACAAGCCCGTCGTGTTTTTACGCATCACCGTCTAAGTTTCGACGATCAAACTATTACTTGCGAAATTTCTGGTCCCCGTCCTTCCCTTATGACATCCACAATCCCACCTTAAAATCTGTGGTTCCTACGATATCTGCTTATTTCAGTCCCAAGCTAACTGTAAAAGTGTATCATCTGACATAGTATTGCTACTCACTGATTATGTATTTGAGAAAAATAAGATGCCTATTATGCCTATAAAAAGCCTTTCAGTAATAATTCAATGCCAGATAGCTCTTCGTAATCCTGCTGTGCCGAAGCTTGCCGTGGTCCGTTTCAGCAAGAACAAATAAGCACCATGACCTCCGTCTCCGTATCTCCGTAATATGACTGTGCGGAGTCGAATAGATTCCCATACCCTGCAAGAAGTAAACGAACGGAGGGTAGGAGCTACGCGGAACATCGCAATTCGTTACCTGTACAAACAGTAAAGCCCGGGAGAAGAAATGTCAAGAGTAAAAGCCGTTCGGTTGTCTACTACTATTGCGATCCAAATTACCAGCGCGTCAGCAAAATGGATCCAGATAGCCTTCCAGTACATCCCCAGTCACATGGCAATAGACGGAAATGAAATCGCAGACCAAATAGCGTGTTATATTAGGTATCTTGTTATACCTTCTGTGTTAACTTGTGAGTTAACTTCCAAATATCTTATAACCGCGTAGCGTGTACCCGAGCGGTTGGTACGTATGCTGTCTATAATGGTAGCCCGAGCGGTATCCTCGAAGGGTTGATTCGTGGCTGTGGAGGGGAGGAGCTCGGACGTTTGGCCCTAGGTCCTACATTCCATAAACCATGTGTTAGAAAACACACTTACTTTTAATGATGAAGTTCTTCATACAATATACACATCTGTAATCCAACTGATAGTCTACTACTCACTGACACTGCTAAATACTGGCTGTCTCAGTACTGACTTCTAAATACTGGCTCTTCTCTCTTTCTCAATGCCTGATTATTTATACTGATTTCCTCCAGAGGTTTCTCTAACAAAACCATTAATGTGCCAACCTCTAAAGACTTCGAGTGAGGGACAAATAGCCTCTAACAAACGAACTTCTATCGGCAGAGTGGATTGAAAGAATCTCTAACAAAACCATTAATGTGCAAAACCTTTAACGACTTCGAGAGAGGGACACATAGCCTCTAACGAACGAACTTCTAACGGCAGAGTGGATTGAACTGCCAACTGAAAGAATCATCTGGAGAAAGAGTGCGTTGAGTCATAATTTAATGACTAATAAGGACAAGCTCTGGAGAAAGAGCTCACCTCTAACGAAACAGAAACGAGTGAATGCTTACGACGAAATATCTTGTTTCGATAGAGATTAATTCGTTACAAGCGAACCTGGCACGCCTTAACACCTGAGAATCTAGCAGACCAACGAACATGTGAGACCCAACAGCCACACGAATAAACAGGGTACAAGCCCCAAAATTCCATCCACGTTACTCTCCATTCAAAGACAAGGACATGAGCAAGTGGTACCATCGAATCGGAGGGAACGCCTGCAACCTCAATCATGCAGCATTCCTCTACAAATCAAAAGTCCCTGGGGGCTCCGTCGTCTAGTTCGTCAACTGTAGATTCTGCAAGGCGGCATACGAAAACCTGGACCACATCATCTTCGTATGTCAACACAGGAAGTGACCCCCCCCCCCCCCCAAGGGAAAGTCCAAGGAGCATTCTACAAAGCCAGACTCAACCCATCCACAACTACGCTTACAAATAACACCATCAGCCAAGACGAAGAGAAAAATATATTCCTGTCCATCTTCTGACTTGTCAACTCCCTCAAGCTTAGTGAGGCAATCTAACCTCAGCCATGGAGGGCGACGATTATTGCTCATAACCGAGCAGAAAATTGAAGAAAAGGCCGAAATAGAGCTTACCGGTATACGAAACGGCCATAACCCTACCGAAGAAGAAAAAGAAGAGGCCGAAGTGGAGCATTTGCTGTCCGGAGTGGTCCATATACTGAAGAAGAAGAGGTCACATGTGACGCGCTGCAGAGCGGGTCAACACGCCTGCTGTACTTTTCCCTCTGATATGCGCAGCGGTCAAGATGGAAGTAGACGGGAATCAACTCAAAGCTCAGCAAGTACATCTGGCTCAGCTCAGTTTTGTCGGGGTATCCATAGTCGCTACATGGGACCAAAGACGGAGGTGCTATGGGCTTATATGTTCTGGGTTTCATTAGACGTTTCTTCCTGTTTGAAGATCGCAAAAAATATGTTCCAAACTGAAGTCCGGAAGCAGGCCTATTCATTATCAGACCGGTCGACTGGTGTCAGACTGGTCGTTAATTTTGATTCAGAAAGTGTAGTAGACCGGTATATGGTACCACTGGAGAATAAGGGGTACACATATGTATGAGTACCCTTCCCACCCCTGGAGGCATGCCATCCCGTTTGTGCACAAGAAGAAAGTATCTGCATCCAATATTGCATGTTATTTGTTTTTCTAGTGTCACAGAGGATGGTCTGAATAAAGAAGATCTTGATATTAAAGTTACTGGGAAATCTGCGTCATCGCAATATCCTTGTCGGATATGGACGCAAGTTCTTGACAGGAAGGACAACATAATCATAGTCAGATACAAACTATATGAGAACTGTGAAACCCTTACTATTAGTGTCAAGGGCAATGGGAGACATTTGGATGGATCACCATATGAAGTCAAAGGTTTGTATTCTCGTTCTTCCCCATCTTTGAATAGTGACATGCTCTGGAGCAAGCACTGCCACTTTTCTTTCTTTCAGGATATTACTCTGCAGCTGTTTAAACCGGTTTGTCTGCTATTGGATGGATGGGATCTGGTCTGAGGTCTCCTGGATGATGCTTGGTGTTTCGGGGCCTTTGTTTGAAATGCGACTTGAAACTTCGAGAAATTTTGAAAAGATTAGCTGACACAGTCTTTGACAATCAGGTCTTTCATATCTGACTTGACAAGCATTCCTGGTAGGAGATTATAGGAAGGATTATTGGGCTCCTGGTGATTCCGTTATGCTTCTATCAAGAACCAGTTATCTTAGCTATGTTAGCACAAGCATTCAAAGGCAGTTACTGGATCAAAGGCTGGACTACTGTAGTCCACTTGTGCTTATAAGTGTGAAGCCAGACTTAATGGGCTCGATTGTTTGTATTAACTCTTCTATTTAAGGCCCAGTTCTTATGGACGATTGCAACTGCCCAGAAAAAGACCTGGACACATGGCTTCAGAAATGGGAATGTTCCTCAAACTATACTCAGATTGCGAGTGACCTGAGACCGTTCACTGAAGTTGACATGGACGGAGCCCTGAAGAATGCAGTTGAGAGGTTCAACATACCTGGGGCGTACAGCTTTTGCAACTACGTTGTGCTAGACAACCAGGTTTGGTATTAGGATTCCAGATGTATTTTTGTGGGTGGTCTTTTTGGATGCATGTTAGGGAAAATAGGGGATTGCAACCGACTAGAAGCAAGAGAACGTTGAATGCTTTGGAAATTATTACAGGCTTAACAAGACCGTTTTATTTTGTGGGACGTTTTAATCACTGAAACGGGTGCGTGCGTGGTAATCAGTTTCACGAATGGCAGCGCACTGTTAAAATCCAAATGAAATGCTCAGTTGCTCCTTTCGTTTTGATGAGATCCGAGTTGAACAAATCGTCCGGGACATCCGTTCCTGAAATTAATTTCTTTCTTCTTCTTAGACGACAATTCGACGGTTTTTCCTAGATCATTCTTTGAGTCAGTAAACCTCGTAGAACCAACGAGATGATTCTGGAGCTGGTATCTTTCTTCTGCCAGGGAGAGCCAAAAGGCGGTTTTGCGCCGACACAATACAGTTTTGTGTCACCCGCTGCACTCGCTAAAAATAGCTATGTAGCGGGGAGTAGGCTACTTGTACTTGTAACGGGACCAGATGATTGCCACTTCACCCGGCGTCCATGAGTTTTCGGAGGGTGGCGTCCCGAATGTCTCCATCTTGTCAACTCTTGCACAAAATCTAGCCAGAAGCTGTGCCATCTTCGGTCAAAGTGGTGGGAGGCGCCACTGGCTATGACGCTCATTTGGACAGCAGTGAATAACTAAGCAGCCGAAGAATAAATAGTGTTTGGGAAAGCGAAAAGATTGGGTTTCGCTGGAATTTGAGGACCCGAATTTCGGACGGTATATTCTAACCACGTTAACGACACCACACTGATTTTTATATTTTCTATGTTTCGCCATTTTTGATGTGTTATCATGCTCCCTACGATTTTCGGTGAGAAGCTCATTTGTCAGAAAAAAACGGTTATGTCAGTTTGTTTGTGTTTATGCTGGAAGTCAACGGGCCTGGAAAAGGCTTAAAACAGCGAAAGTCATGGGTAATTTCTTAAAAGCAAAGACTTCAGAGTTGTAGTTTTAATGTATTCACTATCTTTATTCAGTATAAAAAAATAATATAATATAATCACAGCAAAGTCGCTGTATGGTAGCGTTTCAGTGACTTAAACAAGTTCTGATGATAAAAAGAGGGGCGAGCGCCGTATTGTAGTAGGTACAACGCTCTCTGGAACGAAAATAATAACAACGCTGACATACGTCATCACTCTTACGGCAGTGCCTGCAGAACAGGTGGTTATTATCACTTATGATGGTCGTGACCATCACAAGCAAATTGTAACGATCGTAACAGTCGTGGAACGAAAATAATAAGAGGGAGGAGCTAATTTACTTATGACGGCGGTCTCTGGAACGGGAGTGATAACAAGAATAGTAACGATCGTAACTAATAGTTGTGTTTTTGCTGATACCATGGTATCTGTTACCACGGTAACTGGATCTGCAATTAGTCGTTTTTGCAGTTATCGTAGTATCTGATACACGGTGCTCTGCAAAAACGACTATTGCCGAAAGTGCAATAGTCGACATCCCAAAAGAAAAACAGATATCCAGTTACATCACTAAGTGCAAACTTCTTTCACACCAATCTGACAAAATTTGATGAAAGTGAGATGACTTTTCAGATACCACGACCAGTTACCACGGTCGGACCTTGGTATTTGAATATCTGATACCACGATAACTAGCGAGATACCACGATAACTGCAAAAACGCCTTTTGACCGTGGTATCAGATAGCTGCAAAAATGACTTTAGTCCGTGGTAACAGATACCATGGTATCAGCAAAAACGCAACGAATGATAAGTCTCTGGAATGCTACCTACATGAGCTTAATGTTTTGTATGTCGGTCGTCGGAATCTGTCTCCCTGTTTGGATATCTGTCTTTTAAAAAACAAATTTTGGAGTGGGATGTTTGTAGCCTACTTGTTTTAACGTTTAACTCCTTACAGATACATCGAAAGTGCTATGGCCAGCATGTTGGTTTCAACATGTTTATGGATGCGATCCTTCTGTCCATGAGTAGGAAGGTAAAACTGCCAGATATGGAATTTCTGGTAAATCTTGGAGATTGGCCTCTTATCCGAACTCACGTCACGCCTCTGATTCCAATGTTTTCCTGGTGTGGATCGGAAGAAACCGCCGATATATTGATGCCGACGTATGACATTACCCAGTCTACTCTAGAAATGATGGCTAGGTATGAAATTTGTTAATGTCCTTGTCTGGGGCGGTTTTCCCTGCGACTTCCATATAGGGAAGAACTGCTTCGTACCTGTTTCATGAGTCGATACCTAGCTTTATGACTGTTTGTCACCAGGGGCGTCACGTATGGGGTCGGTCGGGGTAGGTCAGTTGATTTTTCATACAAACAGTAGGTTTTTTCTTGAAAACAGTCAGTTTTTGTGAAGAACAGTCTATTTTTCGTCAAAAATTTTGTTTTTGGGATCCCAAAACGTAAGTGGAGGAATACCTGTGACATCGCAAAAGTTGTCCGTCTGTCCGTCCGTCTGTAAGCTCGATAACTCTCGAAGGGAATGAGATATTTGGATGAAACTTGGTGTGAGGATTCTTTGGGTCAAAAGTAAAGGTCGAGTTCGTAGATGGGATTTGTAGCCCTATATTTAGGGGTGGTGGAGTGGGTTTCAAATTAAGGGGCAAATAAAAATACTTTATAAAAGATATTGAGATAGTTGATTTAGGGGTAAGGTGACATGCTTAATCCGAGTATGAAAGTTATTTTCTCGCCGGACGAGTAATTCACCCGGAATCCGGCGAAAACCGGACACAAAATTTGTCGACCAATTTTCGGCTATAGCAGTCCCTACCCCTTTATTCTCAGACCAGTATAGCTCTGCGCTGTGGATGACGACATTCATTTATTTATTCTATGCACACCGGAGAGATCTAGTGTAATCGAAGGTCGAAGGGGTTGATATATATTGTTCAAACGAGGGAATATGTTGTTCCAGCGAGGGTCTTGTTCAATGAGGATTCACTGGTAAAGTACAGGTCAAGTTCGTAGATGGGTCCGAATCTGGTTTCGAATCTGCGGTAAAACCATGTTTGTTTTATAAGCTAATAAGATATTCATTGAGGGGGTAAAGAGGGCCGCTGAATCCATATCTGAACTTAGTTTTCTTGCTGGAGTAAAGTACAGGTCAAGTTCGTAGATGGGTCCGAATCTGGTTTCGAATCTGCGGTAAAACCATGTTTATTTTATAAGCTAATAAGATATTCATTGAGGGGGTAAAGAGGCTGAATCCATATCTGAACTTAGTTTTCTTGCTGGATCACGAATTCGGCTGAAACTGGAAATTTGGTTGAAGCTCCAAGTTGTTTCTGAAATCGATAGAGAATTGGTATCGGTGCAAGGAGACATGCTGAATCCAGTTTTGAACTTTATTTTAACAGTAGGAATCTGAAAAAGACTGAATGGCGAAGACATGACCCAATTGTTTGAATCAAATGTCAGATTTTTGGGATCCCATCGAAACCTTTGGTCTTGTTTACTTAAAAAGAGTAGTTTTTTTACTTAAAAATAATCGTTTTTTTCTACAAAACAGTCGGTAAAAATGACAAGCCAGTCGGTAAATACCCTGCCCCCCCCCCCCCCCCCAAAAAAAAACTGTTTGGCTAGTAACGCCTCTGGTTGTCACTACCTAGATTTTGTTTTTCCCGGTCATCAGTAAAATCAGTTCAGAACAAAATTTGCCAAATCTTAGTTTCTCCATTAACATACAAGTGAGAACATCAGTTTCGTTTCGTCGTCTCATTCGACTGGGAACACTGCAGTTAAGGTTATGTTGGTTTTTTTTTTTGCCCAATCCAAAATTTGGTGAAAACCCGGAAGAATGTTAGGCCCAGGAAAGATATCTGGCTAGATGTTTGGAACTGAGCACCGAAAACCTGTCCTTAGCCGCATATAATTCGAACCCGTCCTAGCTCAGCAGATTTAATTCGTTTGATTGATACAATTTTTAAAGCACCTTGAGTTACCAGATTCATATGCTGAAATTTTATTGAGTGATATGATTAAAGTGTTTGACAGTTTAGATCATAAAGTTGCAATTCGTGAAGCAAAAGAGATGGGGGCCAGTATATTTATTGTCCGGATGATTGCAAGTTTTCTATCGGGCCGGAAACAAAGTGTTATGCTCACAAAAGATACAATTTCTGAGTTGTTCGAATTTTTTGTGGTACACCACAGGGAACGAAACTCGAGCCGATTCTTTTTATTATTCTTTTAAATCGAGTTTTAATTGAAATTTTGAACCGTTGTTTTGAGTGGTGTTGCTTTGACGAATTTGAACCCATATTCTGTGGATTCATCTATTTCACAAACTTTCAGTATTTTAGCACATGACCTTAATGAGGTTAAATTGCTGTCAGCCGCCAAAAGAGTTTTATTATGCGAGTGTCGTATCTGAAGAGGAAATTGCCAGACCTTGAAGATGTTGGTCGCGAAAATACTCGGCGTTACGATCGATGATAACCTAAGATGGCACTCTCATGTTCACCAGAAGTGTTCTTTACTTCTTCGTTCATTTTTAGTTCTCCGCCGGTTTTGCGCTGCCTAAACAAATAATGAGGTCTATTTATTGTACTTATATCAGACCTAATGCAGAATACGCATGTCCAGTTTGGCATCCCGGACTATCAGCATCGCAATCTGATAAGTTGGAAGTGATCCAGAAAAGGGCTATTCGAATTATCCTTGGGAATTGCTATAGGCGTATTCTCGCCGTTCCCCGAAGACTCCCGGGCTTATCAGTGATAAAACAACGCTACTAGGTGTAGTGATCTCTTCTGACCTTTCATGGCACGAAAATACAAAGACAATTGTAAAGAAAGCTAACAGCGCAATTCAAATGCTGAAAACACTGAAAAAGTTTCGCGTTCCTAAGGACAAGCTAAAGCTAATGTTTTGCTGTTTCATTCGACCGTTAGTCGAATATGCTTGTCCGGTTTGGCACTTTGCTCTTACCCAAGGTGAAACTGATACAATAGAGCGAGTTCAGAAGAGATCGCTGCAAATTATCTATGGTGGTTCCCCCCTACCATACTCTTTTTACCTCAAAGAATTTAAAATTGAATCCCTTTCTTCCCGCCGCGGAAAACTATGCCGCAACTTTGGCTCCTCCCTTCTCCAGCACCCCATGTACCGTTTATTCCTTCCCCCACCCTTTGTTCCTGTAAGATCTCGTCCCCCCGAGAAGTAGCTGAAAAGGTTCCCAAACTGACCCCAATCTACTGTAACACCATGTGCTACAGTAGAAGCTTTGTGCCTAGCTTCGTAAAGCAGTACAATGATCTTTAGCATTATCTGCCTTGTTATTCTTATTTTCTTTTAATTTTTTGTTGACAACTTATTTTATCCCTGTTTATGACTACAAAAACATCGTATTTGGGCTCTGCCCACGAGAGATATGTTTTGCTTTATTATTAAATAAATTAATCGAAGGGATCGACGAGAATAGAGGGAGTCACTCCACGCGGACTCGGCGTACATAAAACAGCGAGAACACGGGGAATGCTCTGACGACCTTGAAGGAGCGAAGGCATAAGCTGACCATGGATTTTGGTTTGAAATGCCTATGCTCAGAAAAACATCGACCCGGTACAAGAGGGCAGACAAAGTCCTTGGGTCTTCAAAAACTTAAGCCCCCGCCAACAAAATCATCCGAGAGGTACCTGAATTCATTTGTCCCTTATTTTATTAAGCATTTTAACTCTACAAATCTTTGAATGTATTGTATTATGATTGTAATCCGTTGTAATGTTGACAATCCGAGGCTAGCTGTATGCTATTGTGGAGAATTAAAACGAGTTGATTTGATTCTGAAGATGGAAATAATAAAAATAGTCCTCTTGAATGCCGTCTGCGTTGGCAACAAAAAATCTCGTAGTGTTTTTGATAGAAGGCCGAACGCGTCGTGACCAAACTTGGTAGAATAGACGGAGCTTGGTTGGATGAGCATATTTATTTAGGGTTTGGGTACTAGCAAGCGCTCTTGTGACTCCCGACTTGAGTGCTGGTTGGCTTTTCCACGTGGCTAATGTGCGACTCGGTTGAAGCGAAAACCTAATCGCTTGTTCACGCTTCAGATAACTCACACCTAGATTGCAAGGGTGATTGTTATTTTTGGGATCTGAAAACGTAAGTGGAGGGATACCTATGACATCGCAAAAGTTGTCCGTCTGACTGTCCGTCTGTCCGCACGATAACTGTCGAAGTGATTGAGACGTTTTGATGAAACTTGGTTGGAGGATCCTTTCGGTCAAAGTACAGGTCAAGTTCGAAGATGGGCTCTGTAGCCCTATATTTGAGGGTGGGGGAGGGGTTTCAAATTAAGGGGCAACAAAAATATTTGTTAAGAAATTTATTTTCTCGCCGGACAATTAGTTCGGCCGGAATCCAGCCCGAACCGGAGAAATTGTTAAAAGTAAAAGTTTTATTTAATTTGATAAGATATTTGATTTGCGGTAAGAAGACATGCTGAATTCGTAGATGACAATCATTTTCTCAGCAGACGTATAGATCGCTCGGAATCCGGCTGAAACCGGAAAATTTGTTAAAAGTAAAAGTTTCATCTGAAGTTGATTAGATGTTCGATGTAGGGTATAAGGAGGCATGTTGAATTAGTTTTTGAGCTTTAGTTCTTTACCAAACAAGTAGTTTGTTCGGAATCCGGCCGAAACCGGAAGTTGGGCAGAAGTAAGGAAGAAAGGAGATACGACGTAGGCTATAGGGTAAACCACATGCTGAATCCATTTGACAGCGCAAAACGTATCTGAATATATATGAACTTGGTGAAATTTAGCTGTCGTATCCGTTTTGCACTGTCAAATATAAACTTGGTCTTCTCCGATTATTACCATTGGCCTTAACCTGCTTGTAAATTTTAAAAGTATAAATGTTTAAGAATACTGTTGAAGACCAAACATCTACAAGACCGAATTGTCGGGAGCAAATATTAAGAGTTTGGGATCCCATCGAAGCCTTTGGTCTTGTTTCTCTAGCGATCTGGCGGCAATTCGTCATTGGATTTTGTGACGGGTGTATGTAGTTCACAAAGAGCTTCCCCTTGTATGATTTCTCGGCGATCTTCTTCCTCCTTATAACGTTTCCGCTAGATGACGCTTCCATTCACGGTCCATACTGTGGACTCAAAATAAAGGTTGACAAAGATCCTCTATTAATTGTCAGGTAGTGGAAGGTCTTTTTGAATCATCAGGCTATGAACAGCTCATTATGGGCCTTTGGTCTTACTGAAAATAAATCAAAAGGACTACGAATGAAGTAGCCTAATCTGATAGATCTGGACAAAAACATGCCCCTGTGCGCCATATCATACAATCGACAGAAGATACCCTAATGGTGAAGACACTCACCATCTGCAGGCGGATCTCCAACGAATTGAAGACTGGGAGCGTGTTCCAGCCTTCTAAGAATAGTTACTATTAGTTACTATTTCCGTTCCATCCTCACGAAAAGTTACTACGCTGACCGTTCCAACCTTACCGGAATAGTAACTAATAGTTACTATTTGCTTACCATGCTCGGGAGCGTAGTAAGCGTAGTAACTACGCATCTCTGTAACGTGATTGGTCGGATTCGCCCCTGGCGTGAGATCCTGCTGGAAAATAGAAAAATAGTTCCAGCCTTGACGGC
This sequence comes from Branchinecta lynchi, assembly GCA_023053575.1. NCBI lineage: Eukaryota > Metazoa > Arthropoda > Branchiopoda > Anostraca > Branchinectidae > Branchinecta > Branchinecta lynchi. The sequence goes on from JAKZAP010000005.1 coordinate 4,314,552, forward strand.
AAAAAGCCAGAATTCGTGACGTCATGCGTAGTAACTACGGTAAGTAGGGTGGAACACGCTCTGGATGAAGAAGTGGATCATGGAAATCAATACTCAGAAAAGTCATGTCCTCACTCTGGGACCACAAAACTTTACGTCCTCATACTCTCTTGGTCCAACTGCACTTAGTCTTAGTAAAGAAGAAAGAGACCTAGGCATCTTAGTAGATTCCGAACTGAACTTCAATAGCCACTATGAAGCTGTCGTCAAGAAGGCTTCCAAAATTGCTGGTATCATCAGAAGAAACTTCTCGTGCGAGGACGACAAAACGCTTGCTACGCTCTATAAGTTACTTGTCCGCTCGATTCTTGAGTATGGACATTGTTCTACAAGACCATACTATAACAAGGACATAGATGCTCTCGAAAATGTTCAGTGGAGGATAACCAAATTCTCTCCCAGATTACGTTTCCATCCCTACGAAGAGTGGCTTTGCAAGCTTAAAATCCCAACCCTCGACTATAGGTTCCATCGTGGTGATCTTATTGAAATGTACAAGCTCTGCAATGGAGCCTATGACAACGTACCAGCCCAGAGAATCGTGCAGTTTAATAGTAATCATGTTCGAGGACACCAGCACAAAGTGAGGACGGAACGCTTTTATAAGGACATTGGCCGCTGGACTTTCGCAAACCGAGTGGTCCAGCACTGGAATAACTTACCAGAGAGAGTAATCTGCTCCACAAACATGCTGACATTCAAGCAGGAAGTTGATGAATACTATTCAAGTGACATTTTCTCCTTGTGAAAATTTAGAAGAACTGTAAATTAAGAATTTTGTAGAGGCGTAACGGCCTGCCATCCAGTTTGCGAATATATTATATTATTATTAATTATTGAGACTTGGGGTAAGGCGATAGTTCTCTTAAAGGAGTTGTAAAGAAGGCCCTTACACAGTGGGAAACATTGGGCAATCCACATTTGAATTCCTGTTTTTCTTTCAGAGTATCGTTGGACATGCTTTCAGTCCAGGGGAATTCAGAAGTTCGATGGGCGAAAAAGCACGACAAGGGATTCTGGCGTGGCCGGGACTCTCGAAGAGAAAGACTTAATCTCATCGACATAGCCAGAAAAAATCCGGATCTGATTGACGCCAAAATGACCAACTTCTTTTTCTTCCGAGACGAAATTGAGAAATACGGCGGGACATCAGAGCCGGTATCCTTCTTCAAATTCTTTGACGTAAGCATTTGTTCTCACTGGATCAATAGAGCTTAGCAATCCGTGGGCGAAATCAGGTTCTTTGAAAGTTATGCGGGCGTGCAGACTACATAGAGATGGTCAGTTCTCGGATTGGCGTAGTAATTAGCTATGTTAGCCCTCTCGTTAATCACTCAATAGTATATCCTTTCAAAGTAGAGTGACCGATATTTCATGCCTACTTGAATTTTCCCCATCCCAAACTCTGCGGATTGGAGTAAAATTGACACTCGAAAGCAAGGGAACAGAACATTCTCTCCACCGGTTTCATTTCCTTAGATAACTTTCCGGAACAACCGGAAATACTGCTGTCTACTGGTCAGCTTGGAGATGGGATGGGGTAGCCGGGGTAGGACCATGAAAACATGGTAAGGTAAAGGTAAGGTACAATTTGAATGGCAAATGTAAATAAACCTGGTGTTTCCCAAAAGCATCAGACATGCCAGTGGCATAAAAAACGACGCTTCACTAATTCTGATGGTTTTTTTTTAATTATTAATACAGTTCTAGCCTGAGGCATTGTAAACAAAAAACAAACGAACAAACATCTCGCATTAACAATGAAATTTAAAGGACCCCTCTTGCTTATTATGCCGTTTATAACATACATAGCTACCTTATTGAATTATAAGCTTCTATAATCCCCACCTTTCTCTATTGTTTCGTTTTGTCCCCGCGAATTTTTAGCGCTTTTTCGGCCGTGCCGAGTTTTACCCGTCGCAAACATAAATTTTGCCGAAATCTTAAACCAACTCTTTGACACATAAGGTCATGAGAATCTTCAGTTTGTGTATTCTTTTACTCGCTTAGTGTTCCCACTTTTTTTTACCACGGCGTGTTCAGTTTTCAAATATTTTGCGCCCAGCCGCCGCGTCGGAGAGCAGGAAGGCTGGACAGACTGGACAAGCGCTAACAAGAAAAGCGCGAAATTCAGATGGAGTGTAATGGTATTTTCGATAAACGTTTTTCTGATCCATTTCACAATGCAAAGGTCGTGTTTAGTAAGAGTTGTGCTTTAAGGACAACATGAGAATTTACGACAACAGGCACATGACTAAAGGAAAAATAAAAAAGAAAAAAGGTTTGCGACATGGGTCTGATCTTCCCCCGAGCACAAACAAAAATGAATCAATTAAATCAGACAGAAGAATTATGATTGCTAGATAACATAAATCTTTTTAGAGCTCTTTTAAAAACGTCCCTATCTTCGGACACTCTTAGCAGTTTCGGGCAATGAATTCCGTACTTTTACACCTGTATGACAAATAGAAAAGCTCGACATTGTAGAATGATACCAAATGGCAGAAAGATCGGACCGCCGTATTGTGTTATAGTCATGAAATTGACTGTTCAGGCAAAAAAAAGATTTTTAAAATCAGCAGGTAGTGAATAAAAAGACGAGGCAGTGTATGAGAAACTGATGAAGAAAATGGAAGACCATAAATTGCTCTAATTGATTTGTTTTGTAGGATTTGAATCTGGTTAATATGTTTCGAAAAAGTAGAAGCCCAAGCTCAAGTACAATATGAAAGATAAGAATGGACCAGGGAGAAATAAATCAATCGGAAGTATGAATTGTGGAAGACAATGTTTGAGGCAGGAGAGCATAACAACATTTCGGCTCAACAAAAGCCAACCAAAGCACTGGTGTGCTGCTTGAAAGAAAGATTTTCAAGCCAAGATATTTAAAGATATAGGCCAAGATATTTAAAATTAGAAGATCTTAGAAGTTCAGACCGGGAGAAAAGCATGTAGCGACATTTTTCTGCGTTTACAGCTAGTAAATTAGATACCGTGTATTCGAGGATGCCAGTTCTGGACCCATGCAATAGAAGATCTGACGAATTGCTTCCGGCTGAAATCGGAAAGAAAATATCTTTGAAGAACCTGTCTCGCCTATAATAGTAACGCAACCTACTCCCATAATCACTCCATATATTTCTAAACCCTGGTACCCCAATTTCGTACGGTATATTTTAGTCCCTCTAACAAAACCACGCTGATTTTCTCACTTGCCGTGTTTTGCTACCCTACCTGCTACCTACCGATAAGTTTTTCCATCAGAAAAAATGGTCATGTAAATTTTGTCCCTGTTTTCGCTGTAAGTCAACGGGTCTGGGAAAAGGCTTAAAACAGACAAAACCGTGGGTTATTCGTTGAAAACACAGCCAAGTTTTAAAGTATTCAAATATTCTAAAATACTTTAAGAGGGTTTTGCTTACAAATGACGGTCCCGAATGATCAAGGACGGATCTGGGACCAATAACAAGAGTTTTCCTTCGAGGCCACAATATCAACAAATGTTTTAAGGAACTGTAGCAATAATTATAAAATTATTTTCTGTCACTAACTCAGTTTTCCTTCTACTGGTCAGCCTTTGGTGGAGTTTTGGATAAAAAGAAAAACAAATTAGAGGCGCATAGCAAAGAGATCAGAAAAATTGCCTCCAAATTGGGTTGTTGTGTTAAGTTGATTTAACCATAACCACGAAAGTTTTGGACTGTAGTTTCTAATACAAAAAAAATTTGACCATAATAATAACAACAAAATAAGAAAATAACGACAAAAGAAGAGCTGTAAGCTCATATGACACTTGCAAGCATTTTGCGGTTACAATGCGCACTTAAGGGGGCTAGGAATTCGTTTTGTAAGCAAAAGCACTGGTTCACAAATGATCATCGGCCTTTGGTATCATGAAAGAGTATCATTTGCTCGAAAGTACTTTTTTGCACTTCGTGGCTAAGATGCGCACATTAAGGGGGACAGAACTGAATTTGTGAGCATAATCAAAAATGTGTTTGCACTTTGCGGTAAGATTGGCGCTTTAAGTATGTTGGAAAGTCATTTGTAAGCAAAACCCTCGACGCAAAATGATTATGGGCCCTTGGGAATCACGAAAATGCATCTTTTGGTCAAAGGTATTTTCCTCACTTTGCAGTTAAGCTACGCACTTTAGGGGGGCTAAAAACTCATGTGTAAGCACATACTTAAGGTACAGATGATAATGGGCTCTTGGGGATTATGGAAGTGTATCGTTAGATCAGAAACACGCCCTCATATAAATGATCAAGTTTCTTTTGAATCCGCCGTGTACCAACTCTTCAAAAGGTATGCATGACAACAAATTCTGGGATTCCAGTTCCCACCAATCCCCGAAGGTGGCCCGGTCAGGAAAATGACTCTTTCAGGTCAATCTGACCGGGTCCCTAAATTACACCTGCCGGGGTTTCATCGTCCTAGTGCATCTGTTAGTACCTTAACTCGCGAACGCTGGAATTCCAGGAAACCCCCCAACCCCCACATTGCGCCGATCCGGTCCATTTCTATGATAATGTATCTACAACTACAACTTGTTCTTCTGACCAAGCTTCATCCCGATCCCTCCACTCTAAGCCTGTCCCGACATTTCCGTCCTTCTTCAACCCCTCCGCCCAGAATTAGCGGATCTGGTCCGGACACGAAATGGGACATCTGCGACCCAAGCTCTTTCGATCCGTCAATCAAGTTTAATTTGTATCCGATGCCTTGTTCGGAAATTATGCTTGCCTCAAGATCCCGGATTTTTCCTCCCCCCACGATGGTCGGGGGGGGGGGGGGTCAATCTAGTCGGGTCCCTGATACGCCTACCAAGTTTCATCGTCCTAGCTCATCTGGGAGTACCTTAACCCGTGATAACCGGGACCCACCCTCGCACAGTGCCGGGATCTGATCCGGTTATGTCAACGATGTATACAAAGTGTGCTTGTTCTTCCCATCAAGTTTCATCTCGATCCCTCCACTCTAAGCGTGTCACGATATTTCCGATACCCCCCCCCCCCCCCTCCCTTCAGACTCCCGCCACTGATATCGGATCTGGTCCGAGCGTGAAATGGGACATGTGAGACAGACAAGTCTTCTTTCCAGTTATCAAGTTTCATTCATTTCTGATCGCCCGTTCAAAATTTACGAATGCGTTCTCCCTTCCCCACAATGGTCGAATTGGGGAAATGACTATTTCCGAGTCAGTTGGGTCGGGTCCCTGCTATTCCTGCCAATAAGTTTCGCCGTCTTAGCATATCTGGAACTCGTGACCACCGGAAAAGTATTCAGTCGATGGCACTTGGCCGGAAGCCAAGTGTCCTAAATACATAGTGACAACAACACAAAAAAAAAAGAATAGCAACAGAAGCATACAACGAAAGACACTATTTTCATTAGGGACACGTTGCAAAGGAGTGCCCTCCTCACGGGAAGGAAGATGAAGAGGTGATCAACTGCTTCCCCGACGCGAACAATCCGAGCGGAAAGTTCGCTGTTGCGAAGTCTGGACCGCCTTACAACCTCCGTGAGTGAGCAGCATCTGCTCATTGCTCACGTTGCAGCTCCGCAGGAGTCTGCAGAGGTGGTGGGGGGGACCCGGTTGTAGCCAGATTGAAGCAATCTGGCATATTTCGGCGGGGTAGTGGACTAGTGCATTATAAGCGTCTTCCACCATCCTAACAACAGTAACTATTGGCAAGAACAAACAACCCAATAGAATCTTCGTGTTTGATTATTCGAAATTAGCACAGTATCATGGGAAGAAGTTATGGCAGAAAAAGAAGACCCCTCAGCTGCTTTTGATAAATTTATGAGTATTTTGTCACCCATCTACGATCAGTGTTGCCCATTAAAAACTACAACTAAGAAGAAAAACCAACCGCGGAAGCCATGGATTACGGAAGAGCTACTGGAAATGATGGAGAAGAGAGACCAGTTATTCTCAGATTATCTCAATTGTGAGAGTGATGACAGTTGGGAAGAATACAGAAAGGAACGAAATAAGGTGAACTCTGCACGGCGAACGGCTATGAGAGAGTATTTCAGAGAAAAATTAGAATCGCAGAAAGGAGACATTAGAGGGACATGGCTGACTATTAAAAGTGTTCTCGGTAATGGTAAGGATTCAGCATCAACTGAACATTTAGCCGTAGGTGAAAGAACTGTGAGTGGGAGGCAAGAAGTCAGTGAAGAGTTTTGTAAGTTTTTTACCAAAATAGGATCGCAAATAAACCAAGAGGCAAAAGATCAGAGCGGACAGCTAGACACTGAGGAGTTTGACGATGACCGTGGTCTTCACCACTCATTTCAGTTTACTGAATGTACTATGGATGACATTACCCAAGCAGTGAAATCGATCAAATCCAATGCAGCTGGTGTTGATGGCCTTAATATCAAAGCTTTTAAAACAGTTGCTGCGTATCTCTTACCTGTCATCTTATATCTAGTCAATTTATCTGTTCAAAAAGGTGTGTTTCCTGACGAACTAAAACGCGCAAAAGTTATACCCCTCCATAAAGGAGGTGATAAAAGAGACATTTCCAACTGGAGACCGATATCTATTCTACCGCTGTTATCAAAAATTTATGAAAAAGTAGTGTATAAAAAAATATACGAGTACATGAATTCGCTTGGATTTTTGTCAGACTCGCAGTTTGGTTTTAGAAAAGGTCACTCTACAGTGCATGCCGTTCATCACCTTTTAGACTGTGTAAATAGTGCATTTGAAAATAGTTTGATTCCTCTAACTATTTTTATTGATTTGAAGAAGGCGTTTGACACTGTGGATTTTGAAATTTTACTGAAAAGGCTGCGAAATCTTGGAATTAAGGATACGGCATTAAGTTGGTTTCGGTCTTACCTGTGCGGAAGATCAATGAAGGTGGTGATGAGTGACATATCCAGTGCAGCTATGCCTATAAATTGTGGTGTTCCCCAAGGGTCAGTCCTTGGCCCGTTACTATTCTTGGTATATGTGGATACCCTTCGATTTTATCTAAACGATTCAGTTTTAACATCTTTCGCCGATGATACAGCTATCACAGTGCTCGCCCGGAATTCGAAAGAGCTTGTGCAAAAAGCAAACCACGTCCTGAGCCGGCTTCATGTTTTTACAGCTCTAAGCTCTCTTGCAGTAAATCCAAGAAAAACGAATTTTATGGTGTTTAGTCGAACTGGTTTGCCCGAGCTTCTTGATAATGTGCTATATAATGGAGTCAACATAACACAGGTGTTTGTTTGTAAATATCTCGGATTTTATATTGATTGCAATTTGTCTTGGAAGAAGCATGGTGAAATAGTATCGGCAAAAGCAGCTAGAGGATTGGGAGTGATGAGGAGGCTGAAAAAAGTGTTTCCGATAGCAGTTGTCAAACTGTTATACAGTGCTATTGTGCATCCTTACATCACGTACGGTTGTTCTGTTTGGGCAAGTAATTTCTTTGCCAATTATAAAAGAACCCAAATAATACAAAACAAAGCGCTGCGTCTCATAGGAGAATTTCAAAATTCTCAGAATACTCTGGAGTGTTTTAGAAAGAATGCGATTTTGAACGTAGGTGAGCTTCGTGATTACCAGCTAGCGATTTTTGTTTTTCAAAGTGTAAATAAGGTAAGCCCTGAGTACTTTTATGATTTTTTTAACACTAATTCATTTTATCACCCTTATTTTACCCGACATTCAGAGGATTTAGCTCACGAGAGAAGAAACACAACAAGGGCAGGATTTGTTCTCAGGAACATAGGTGTGAGTGTCTGGAATGACCTTCCAGAATCGGTCAGAGAGGCTGCAAGTCTGGCATCATTCAAGAGAATGGTCAAATCTCATTATTTGAGAGGGAAAGAAGTGTGATAGGAGGAAAGGGTATTTATTTAAAAAAAAAAAAAAAAAAAAAAAAAAAAAAATATACCCTCCAACCCAAGGTAATCAGGGAATGATATAGTGGATTCATGGTGGTTAGAATTACGGCCACAATCAGGATTTTTTTGTCTTAAAAGTGGCCGCTAATCGTAAATTGTTTGCTTAATTTATGTGTTTTTGATGAAATTAAAAAAAAATGTATAAAAAAAAAATGATCCCATGCAGCGACTATGGATACCCGACAAAACTGAGCGGACTAGTGGTATTTGCTGTGAGCTTTATACCCGTCTACTTACCTCTTCGCCGCTGCGCATACCAGATGAAAAACAGTAGAAGGCCTGCATGCGTGGAGAACCCGCTCTGCAGCAAGTCAGATATAACGTCACGAAGGTAGACAACGAATCAGCTGTAAAGAACGACTCAGACGGCGTTTGTAAGGAAAATTTCTTCTCCGGGGCTCTACTGCGATATAGCTATTTGTAGAGGTAACGAATTATGATGTTCCGCGTAGTTCTTAGCTCCGTTCGTTTTAATAGTAACTATTTGCTTTTAGCACGCGTGGTAACTTCGTCACTGTAAGGTGATTGACAACGATTAGCCCGTGGCACGGTGTTTTGCCGAAAATTGAAAAATGCGTTTAGCGGTGACGTAAAAAAGCAGGATCAATAATGTCATGCGTAGTAACTATGGTGAGTAGGGTGGAACACGTTCTATGTGTAGATTTTTGCTTCACGCTGAAACTGCTATTTTTGGCAGTGTCTCGCAGTACTGCCAGCTCTTCTCCAAACAATTAAGGAGGCGGGGATAATTATTTTTTAGTGTACATCATCGGTGTGCACTCGCTGCCTGTAATAGTTAGTCCGAAAGTATTCATGGTTTGCATGTTTTGCAGTACAAGTATCAGATCAACATCGATGGTACCGTGGCTGCCTACAGGTTTCCATACTTGTTAGCAGGTGACTCCGTGGTTCTCAAGCAAGATTCCAAGTACTACGAGCATTTTTACCATGAGCTCCAACCATATGTGCATTACATCCCTGTAAAGGCAGATCTGAGTGACCTGGTTGAAAAAATTAACTGGGCCAGAAATAACGACGAAGAAGCTCGCAAGATTGGTGAGAATGGACGGAAGTTTGCTGTCGAAAACCTGCTGCCGAAGGACATATACTGCTATCATGCGGTTCTATTCAAGGTGAGCTGTAGTAGGAACTAGCCTTTGTTCGTTAAAGCACTTGTTATCAGTGCTGAGATTCCTTCTGTACCGCTCAGAAACTTCGCCAGGTTTTCACTAGATTTCCAGTTCGATATTCGAGAAAAAAGCATGTTAGACATAGAAGAAGGATACAGTGGGAACAGGATCTAAGGTTTCGATGGGATCCCAAAAATCTAATATTTGATCCAGACAACTGCGTCTTGTCTTCGCCAGATCCAGTCTTCACCAGGCTAATCATTAGAGAAAGTGAAGTTCAGATATACCTCTATAAGGTCTATCTATTTTGACGATACTGGCCGAAAATTTCTGCTTTACTTTCTGCCAAATTTCCGGTTTCGGCTGAATTCCAAGCGAACTACTTGTCCAGCAAAGAAAGAAAGCTCAGAATATAATTCAGCGTACGGTATCTCCTTATCCCTATAAAGAACATCTAATCAATTCCAAATAAAACTTTAGCTTCTAAAAAAAAACGGTTACAACCGGATTCCGGACGAATTATATGTCCGGTTGAAAAATGATTGTCATATACAGACTCGGCGTCTCTTCTTATCCCTAAATCTGTCATCTAATCAACTTCAGATAAAACTTATTACTTTTTACAAATTTTCCGGTTTTGGCCGGATTCCGGACAAACTACTCGTCTGGCAAGAAAATCGTTTTCACCATCGTGTTCAGCGTGTCTTCTTACCCCTAAATCGAACATTTAATCAACTTCAAATGAAACTTTTACTCTTAACCAACTTTCCGGTTTTGCCGGATTCCGGGCGAACTACTTGTCAACAGCATGTCTTCTTACCCCATAATCTACTATCAAAGCAGCTGTTTAAAAATATTTTGTTTGCCCCTTAATTTAGAACCCGTCCCCCACCCCTAAATGTAGGGCTACAAGGCCCTTCTACGAACTTGACCTACCCTTGACCCAAAGAGTCCTCACACCAAGTTTCATCAAAATATCTCGTTCCCTTCGAGAGTTATCGTGCTAACAGACGGACGGACAACTTTTACGATGTCATAGGTATCCCTCCACTTACGTTTTGGGATCCCCAAAAAACACTGTTTTCCGTGTTCTCGCTCGGATTTGGCGGGAACAGTGAATGCGGCAGATTAATTTTCTATCTAGGAAAAAAAACAAGAGCTACGAGCTCATATGGCACTTGTACGAGTAGGCTGTACAAGAAAGTAGATGAAAACGTCACAAAATACACCCGCCATCCAAAAAGGCGGTTCGGAAATAGAAATAGGATATTTAGTTTCACTCATTTCTGAGCAGTTCCGGCATCGTCTCGATTGCAAATGCACATGACTGTTCAAACTTTCATCCCAATAAATCCATTTGTTTGATCCCTAGACGTGCTACACGATTTCCGGTACTCACTCTATTTCCACCTACCGTGGCCGAATCTGGTTCGGAATAAAAAAAAATCGACCACCTAAAGCATCTTCGTTTATACCATCTACCAAGTTTCACTCGAATCTGAGCATTTTTGGAAAGTTCCGGTACCCCCCCCCCCCCCTTCCCACCAACGTTGTCGGAGCCGGTTCGGGCCCAATCTCTTAATTCCCTCATCAAGTTTGACTGAAATTGGAGCATAGCCTATCTGCAAGTTTCCAGTACCCCCCCCCCCCTACCTTGGCCGAATCCGGCCCAGACGCCAAATAACAAATCTAGGCCGCATAAACTCGGCACTGTCGAATTGCATCTCATTCGGTCCATCCGTTTGGTTTTTGTGCATGTCAAAAGTCCCCCCACCCCCAATTCCTCTAATCGTGGTCGCATATGGTTCGAACGAATGTTTTACATGTCGAGGCCATCGATTCGTATCACCCATGAAGTTTCACTCGAATCAGACCACTCTTTCGCAATTTATAGAAGTCCATATTTCTCTTCTCTTGCTCCCCCAAAAATGCTCGGATCTAGGAACGGAAGTTTCCGGGGGTATGTTGTGTCAGGTTTTTAAGTCAAGATAATTCGGGTCGCTAATATGCATGCAAAGTTTCGTTGTCGTTTTACATCTGGAACTATTCTAACTCACGACTACCGGAATTCCAGGAAACCCCCTCCAACTCCCCCCACAGAGCCCCGAAACCATCTGGTTCCGTCAATTTCATCTAGGCCTAATGCTTGTTCCATCCATTAAGTTTCGTCCCAATCCCTCTACTTTTAGAGTTTCTTCTGTTTTCCACCCCCCCCCCCCCCATCCCCACAGGTATCGGACCCGACTCGGACGTGACACTGAACGTCCGAGGCGATAGCTCACCAGACAAGTTTCATTCAAATCTGATCACCCGTTCAAAAGTTATGCACGCCACTAGATTGCGGACTCCCCATCCACCCACTCCCCCCACGATGGTCGGGTCGGGGAAACGGCTGTTCTCAAGTCAATCTGTTCGGATCCCTGACATACCTGCCAAGTTTCATCGCCCTAGGACATCAGGAAGTATGCCGAACTCGCGGGATCGCTAGAAATCCGGACCCCAACTCCCCCACAGTGCCCTGATCCGGTCCGGTTATGTCAATGACGTGTCGAGGACCTGTGCTTCTTTTTCCCACCAAGTTTCATCCCGATCCCTCCACCTTAAGCGTTTCTCAAAATTTCCGGTTCCCTCCTCCAACTCCCCCCAGTGTCATCGGATCCGGTACGGTTATGTCAATGACGTGTCTAGGACCTGTGCTTGTTTTTCCCACCAAGTTTCATCCCGATCCCTCCACTTTAAGCGTTTCTCAAAATTTCCGGTTACCTCCTCCAACTCCCCCCAGTGTCATCGGATCCGGCCCGGATTTAAAGTGAGGTGTCTGAGACACAAGGTCATCCTAAATATCAATTTTCATCAAGATCCGATCACCCGTTCAAAAGTTATGCACGCCACTAGATTCCGGACTCCCCATCCACCCACTCCCCCCACGATGGTCGGGTCGGGGAAACGGCTGTTCTCAAGTCAATCTGTTCGGATTCTCGACATACCTGCCAAGTTTCATCGCCCTAGGACACCAGGAAGTATGCCGAACTCGCGGGATCGCTAGAAATCCGGACCCCCACCCCAACTCCCCCACAGTGCCCTGATCCGGTCCGGTTATGTCAATGACGTGTCTAGGACCTGTGCTTGTTTTTCCCACCAAGTTTCATCCCGATCCCTCCACTTTAAGCGTTTCTCAAAATTTCCGGTTCCCCACCCCAACTCCCCCACAGTGCCCTGATCCGTCCGGTTATGTCAATGACGTTTCTAGGACCTGTGCTTGTTTTTCCCACCAAGTTTCATCCCGATCCCTCCACTTTGGGCGTTTCTCAAAATTTCCGGTTCCCTCCTCCAACTCCCCCCAGTGTCATCGGATCCGGCCCGGATTTAAAGTGAGGTGTCTGAGATACGAGGTCATCCTAAATATCAATTTTCATCAAGATCCGATCACCCGTTCGCAAGCTAAAAATACCTCAAATTTTGGCTTCACCCTCCCTCCACTCCCCCCCCCCCCCAGATGGTCGAATCGGGGAATTGATGATTTCCTATTTAAGCTGGTCGGGTCCCAGACATGCCTGTCAATTTCCATCGTCCCAGCACATCAGGAAGCACGGAACTCGCGGGATCACTACAAATTCGGACTTCTCCCCCCCCCCCCCCAACTCCCCCAAAGTGAGCGGATCCGTTCCGGTTATATCAGTCACGTATCTAGGACTTTTGCTTGTACTTTCCACCAAGTTTCATTCGGATCCCTCCACTCTAAGTGTTTTCCAAGATTTCCGGTTTCCCCCTCTAACTCCCCCCAGTGTCACCGGATCCGGTCTGGATTTAAAATGGAGGGTCTGAGACACGAAGTCCTTCCATGTATTAAGTTTCATTAAGATCCGATCACCCGTTCGTAAGCTAAAAATATCTCATTTTTCCTATTTTTTCCGGATTCCCCCTCCCTCCACTCCCCTCCAGATGGTCGGATCGAGGAAGCGACAATTTCTAATTTAATCTGGTCCAGTTCCTGATATGCTTGCCAAGTTTCATCGTCCTAGCTTATCTGGAAGTGCCCGAACTAGCAAAACCGGGACCGACAGACCGACTGACGGACAGAAATTACAATCGCTATATGGCACTTGAGTAAGCTCAAGTGCCATAAAAAATCTGGGCGGTTAACCAAACAGCTTAAGAATATAACATGAATTTCTCAGACCGAGATGGCAGGATTTTTTGGCGATCGGTTGCGCTCAAAAAGTCTAGAATGCAGGAACTCAGAATTCAGCAATTATATAATTGCTGGAGTATATTGCTATAAATTATTTTTAAAAAATACTGTATATTGCTATGAGGCCTTAGGTTTGCACTGCCGAGAATTTTGTAATAACAGAAATATAACCTGACAAGACTGCCAGAATTTTGAAAACATTTAACATGTGATTGCGCATCCTTGTTTTAAATGTTATGTTGGGTGCCAGGATATTTTTCTTATGAGTGTTATCTGTACGCGCAACAAATATGCTCATAACAGAAATAGCATTATGTAAAAATAATTTAAAACGGAGATAGTCATTTTTCTTTTGAATCATATGTGTATTGTAAACGATTTTTGGTCATCTTGGGCTCGATGAGATTTTGGACAGAAATATCCGTGGCTTCCAACATAATGTTAGGGATGTGCACCCGTGTATTAAGTCTTATGAAACTTCTGGCCGTGTATAATAGAGATTTGCCAAACCCGAAGTAAGTACTTAAAAAAGGGAAAAATAAAAAAAAAGAACAAAGTTGACTGACTATTCGCGCCAAGACTTGGCAGGTTACCTCTGTGTTTAAAGTTGCGCTATGGAGGTTAATAGAATCGCGGTCTGTGTCAGAGGCTGGAAAGTCTTCAATGGTTTACAGGACGTGCTGGTCTGGAGGGTTTACAGCCAAAATATCAGCCCAATCGGAATTTAGCTTCATTAAGACAAGGAACGTGTCCGAAAGCTCTGTAACGAACAAAAATGCTGAATTAATTCAGGATTTCGCTTTCGGATTTAATGCAGCATTGATTCAGCATAAAATTCATCGAACAAATTCAGCAAAGATGCTAAATTTTATGCTATTTAAGAAAAAACTGGGGAGCACGGCAGAATCTTTTTCTTTCAAGAACAAATTACCATACAAAATTTTCGTAATGTTATCTAGGTCGAATTCCCGTCTGAGCGGCGACAAACTTTACTAAGTCTGAGTCGTCCTTTATATAGCTAATTGTGTTGCGAGAGCAACACTTTGGTTTTGTCCTCGTTTTTTTTTTTTTTTTCCTATGACTCCGATTTCATTTTATTCCTGGTAACTGAGAAGGGTCTAACCTGTGCGGTTTTTACGGAAAGTGTGGACCTTAGGCCGGATTGATGAATATGACATTACATTTTGGAAAGCTCCGTAGAACTCTTGCCTGGGGCCAATAAGGATGGTTTTTGCTTGTCCTCGAGCCAGAGCCTACGGTTTGCGAAGTGAAGTGGAGTTGTATAGCCTATGTCAGAGAGGACTATCTGAAGTTGTGTAGCGAACCTTTCGTTTCATCAAAAGATGTTTCTGCTTTCGAGTGGAAAGCTCCGTTCTAGCACGCAAGCAGGCAGGCACCAGTTTCAAATTGAAGATGGACTAAAATCTATAAGTGTTAAATATATGCGGCAGATACCCGGCCCCACAGCCAGGGTTGCCAAGGTGACACTTTTGGTGTCATTATGACACTTTTTGAAGTCCGTGAAACTTTCCACACTTTCAGGCCAAATTGTGGCACTTTTTGCTAAAATGACACTTTTATGAAACTTTCTGAGTATTAATCATACAATTTAGAGAAATATATATTTCTGTTAGTTACTAAGCTGAAATATGTATTTCTGTTAGTTACTAAGCTGCATGACTGACCGCAAGTCTTGTCCGGAGCTGTGATTAAATCGGTTATTTTCGACACTGATGGCTTGTAAATATTTTGATATTTCTCTCATATGAACTAGAGGTTGTGTTTGTTTTTGGGACCCTAGAACGTAAGTGGAGGGATACCTATGACATTGCAAAAGTTGACGGTCTCTCCGACTGTCTGTGAGCACGATAACTCTCGAAGGGAATGAGATATTTTGATAAGACTTGGTGGGAGGATCCTTCGAGGCAAGGGAAAGGTCGAATTCGTAGATGGGCTCTGTAGCCCTATATTCAGGGGTGGGTGAGGCGGTTCAAATTAAGGGACAAACAAAATATTTTTAAACAGCAAATGAGCTAGCCGTGTCAGGGGTAAGAAGACATTCTGAACAAGAACATGAAAACCATTTTCTCGCCCGACAAGTAGGTCGTCCGGAATCCGGCAGAAACCGGAAAGTTTTTTAAAAGCAAAAGCTCTATTTGAAGTTGTTTACATGTTCGATTTAGGGATAAGAAAAAGACACTGAATCCGTATATGACAATAATTTTTTACCCGACACATAGTTCGCCCGGAATCCGACTGAAACCGGAAACTTTGTTAAAAGTGAAAGTTTTATTTGCAGCTGATTATATGTTCTATTTAGGGGTAAGAAAACATGCCTAAAACGAATATGAAAATCATTTTCTCGCCGGACAAGTAGTTCTGGTCCAAACCGGAAATTTTTTTAAAAGCAAAAGTTCTATCTGTGGTTGATTAGATATTCGGTTTAGGGTTAAGAAGAGACACTGAATCCATATCTGATAATAATTTTTTTGCCCGGACATAGAGTTCGTCCGGAATCAGGCTGAAACCGAAAAATGTGTTAAAAGATAAATTTTATATGCAGTTGATTAGACGTTGGATATATATAGGGTTAAGGAGATACGTTGAATTGTTTTTTTAGCTTCATTTTTTCGCCAGACAAGTAGTTCCGGAATTCCGGCCAAACCAAAAAAATTGGCAGAAGTAAGGCAGGAAGTTTCGATCGGTTACGTAAAAACAGATCTGACTTATAGGGGTAAACACACATGCTGAATCCATATCTGAACTTGGTTTTCTCAGATTTAAAAGTTTTTGTACTGTCTAATGAAAATGTACAAAAAACGATTATTTTTTGAGGGTTTTTGGAAATTTCCAAAGTGTTTCAGCCTCCCCCCCCCCCCCCCGCCTTCCCCCACTATAAGCCTTGAACCGTTTCTAAATTTTAAAAATACAAATATTAAATTGTCTGGAGCAAATATTACATTTTTGGGATCCCATCGAAACCTTTGGTCTTGTTATCTTGGATTATGTGCCGGGATTCTGTGGGCAACGACTTGGCTCTCAGATCCCTTCTCTAGTTATGGGCGACAACGGCGTTTTCGCTATAAACACCAATTTTTTTGTTTTTTTTGGGAGGCGGTCGATCAGTCGGACCAGTGTTCAAAACCGGCACTTAATATCCACTTTTAAACGGAAACTGGATTAATACTGACACAAATTTTGAAAACTGTCATTTAAAACAGATCTTTAGATCTCGAGAGGTTGAAGGGGGTTGCGCTCCCGTCCCCATTGCGTATTTCTTAGGTGGAAAACATCTTAAAGGTGACACTTTTTGTGACACTTTCTGAATTTGTAAATGACACCGAATGGCACTTTTTGGCTCAAAAAGTGACACCCTCGGCCAAAAATATTTGGCAACCCTGCCCACAGCCAACATATCTTCTTTGAGTGATAAATAGAAAAATCTACAGAGACAAAAAAGTGGCTTTTTCCCACGGGTCCGAAAGTGCTGCCATCTATTGTTTCTGTCGATGTCTGCGACGATTTCAGCTGAGTTTATAATTATTTTTTTTTGCACTTTGGTTTGTGGTAGAGTAACGGTATCAGATGTGCCTCTTAAACTTTAAAAGTTCTCTCATTGCTAAAGAAACTAGAGCTTATCCTTTGCTCCTTTCTAAGTCGTGACGTTAGAAAGTTGGCCTAAGGCAAAAAAGTCAACTTTTGAACTAAGACAGGTAGAATTTTTTTTCGACGGCAATCGATAGCCACTGATGAGCTGATCAAAGTATATGTCATCCATTTTTTGGTACAAAAATTCCTTCATGAGATACACCAGTTTGAAAATTTCAAAGGGGTTGACAACTTCATAGTAAGGTACATTGAAACCAAAAATAGGCGATACCAGTTATGATACATATAGGGGACTTTTAAGCAACAGTCGACTGTTAGCCCATAATCATCTTCGGTAATGAGGGGTTTGCAGCTTTTGCTAGTTGGTATACCTGTTATTTGTTTCCGGTGTATTCGATGGTAAGAACAATTTGGTTCCCAATGGTAAGATATGCAAGGGACTTGTAAGTAATAATCGGCTGTTATGCTATTATGCCGGTTAACTGTATATCACGGGAGAGGAACTTGTAAGTAGGAATCGGTTCACGAGGGGCTAGGAATTTTTGCAAATGGGTGCACATTGTATTCGATTTCTATAAATCTGACGGTAAGAAAGTTTGTGTCGATGGTCTATCAATGTAACCGAGGATTAACTGTTTACACAACGGATACAAACGAAAATGTAAAGCAATGAGGTAGTTTCATAATAATTAATAGTGTCATCTATGGTATTTTAATCCTGAAAAGTTACGGATAGCTTTCTATTACCAACTAGATTATATAAGATATTGTTCCAAGTTTTCATCCGTCACGATGTCTACGATTGAAAAGGATAAAGTACAACTGACTGCAAAGTTAATTTAGTCCCTTCTTCCTATATTATTTTGTTGTTGTTTTTACAACGCTGAAGAATACTTTTTGATCAAATGATTAATTTTTTTAGAACATCCCGTTTAAAAAGCTTATGCTATAATCATCTTCAGCGATGAGGGGCTTGCAACTCTTGATAGCTGGTATATCCATTATTTGTTTCCGCTGAATTTGATGTCAATCACGGGAGTGGGACTTGTAAGTAAGAATCGGTTCACGAGGGGCTAGAAATTTTTAAAAATTGGTGCACATTGTATTCGATTTCTGTAAATATGACAGTAAGAAATTTTGTATCGATGGTCTGTCGCTATAACCTAGGATTAACTGTTTACGCAACGGGTACAAACGATACGGTAATGTAAAACAATAAGGTAATTTTGTAATAATTAATAGTGTCATCTATGGTATTTTAATCCTGAAAAGTTACGGATAGCTTTATAATATCAACTAGATTATATAAGATATTGTTCCAAGTTTTCATCCGTCACGATATCTACGATTGAAAACGATAAAGTTCAACTTCGACGGCAATCGATAGCCGCTGATGAGCTGATCAAAGTATATGACATCCATTTTTTGGTAAAAAAACACACTGAAACCAAAAATAGGCGATACCAGTTGTGAGACATTTAGGGGACTTGTACGCGACAGGCGACTGTTAGCTCATAATCATCTTCGGCAATGAGGGGTTTCCAGCTCTCGCTAGTTGGCGTACCTGTCATTTGATGAACAATTTGGTTCCCAAATGTAAAACATGCAAGGGACTTGTAAGTAATAATCGGCTGTTATGCTACACAAATCTTCAGTGATGAGGGGTTTGCAACTTTTGCTAGTCGGTGTACCCATTATTTTTATCCGGTGAACTTGATGTCTATCACGGGAAAGGGACTTGTCAGTAGAATCGGTGCACGAGGGGCTAGAAATGTGTGCAAATTGTTGCACATTGTATTCGATTTATATAAATCTGACGGTAAGAAAGGTTGTATCGTTGGTCTATCGCTATAACCTAGGATTTACTGTTAACGCAACGGGTACAAACGATACTGTAATGTAAAACAAGGTAGTTTTGTAATAATTAATAGTGTCATCTATTGTATTTTAATCCTAAAAAGTTACGGATAGCTTTATAATACCAACTAGATTATATAGGATATTATTCCAAGTTTTCATCCGTCACGATGTCTACGATTGAAAAGGATAAAGTTCAACTGACTGCAAAGTCAATTTAGTCCCTTTTTCCGATATGCTTTTGTTGTGGTAGGGCAATCGATAGCCCTTGAAGAGCTGATCAAAATATATGCCATCCATTTTTTTGAACAAAAATCCTTCATGAGATAAACCAGTTTGAAAGTTTGAAGGGGTTGACAACTTCAGGAGTAAGGTACACACTGAAACCAAAAATAGGCAATACCAGTTGTGAGACATGTAAGGGACTTGTAAGCAACAGTCGACTGTAAGCAACAGTCGACTGTTAGCTCATAATCATCTTCGGCAACGAGGAGTTTGCAGCTTTTGCTAGTTGGTATACCTGTTATTTGTCTCAGGTGTATTCGATGGTAAGAACAATTTTGTTCCCAATTGTAAGACATGCATGGGACTTGTAAGTAATAATCGGCTTTTATGCTATAATCATCTTCAGCGATGAGGGGTTTGCAACTTTTGATAGCTGGTGTATCCATTATTTGTTTCCGGTGAATTTGATGTCAATCACGGGAGACGGACTTGTAAGTAAGATCGGTTCACGAGGGGCTAGAAATTTTTGAAAATTGGTGCACATTGTATTCGATTTCTGTAAATATGACAGTAAGAAAGTTTGGATCGATGGTCTATCGCTATAACCTAGGACTAACTGTTTACGCAACGGGTACAAACGATACGGTAATGTAAAACAATAAGGTAGTTTTGTAATAATTAATAGTGTCATCTATGGTATTTTAATCCTGAAACGTTACGGATAGCCTTCTTCCGATATTGTTTTGTTGTTGGTTTTACAACGCTAAAGAACAGCTTTTGATTATGTGATTATTCTTTTTAGAACATACCGTTTTAAAAGTTTCGATAAGTTGACAATTTCAGCATTTAACCGACAGCGAAGAAACAAAACCAAAGTGTTGCTCTCGCAACACTTTAGCCGGCGAAGCCGGACAAAGGTTGCCGCAACACTTCACGTTGCCCTAGCAACGTAGGTCTAGTTGTGTTGCGAGAGCAACACTTTGGTTTAGTCCTCGTTTTTTTTTTTTTTTTTTTTTTTTTTCCTATGACTCCGATTTCATTTTATTCCTGGTAACTGAGAAGGGTCTAACCTGTGCGGTTTTTACGGAAAGTGTGGACCTTAGGCCGGATTGATGAATATGACATTACATTTTGGAAAGCTCCGTAGAACTCTTGCCTGGGGCCAATAAGGATGGTTTTTGCTTGTCCTCGAGCCAGAGCCTACGGTTTGCGAAGTGAAGTGGAGTTGTACAGCCTATGTCAGAGAGGACTATCTGAAGTTGTGTAGCGAACCTTTCGTTTCATCAAAAGATGTTTCTACTTTCGAGTGGAAAGCTCCGTTCTAGCACGCAAGCAGGCAGGCACCAGTTTCAAATTGAAGATGGACTAAAATCTATAAGTGTTAAATATATGCGGCAGTTACCCGGCCCCACAGCCAACATATCTTCTTTGAGTGATAAATAGAAAAATCTACAGAGACAAAAAAGTGGCTTTTTCCCACGGGTCCGAAAGTGCTGCCATCTATTGTTTCTGTCCATGTCTGCGACGATTTCAGCTGAGTTTATAATTTTTTTTTTTTGCACTTTGGTTTGTGGTAGAGTAACGGTATCAGATGTGCCTCTTAAACTTTAAAAGTTCTCTCATTGCTAAAGAAACTAGAGCTTATCCTTTGCTCCTTTCTAAGTCGTGACGTTAGAAAGTTGGCCTACGGCAAAAAAGTCAACTTTTGAACTAAGACAGGTAGAATTTTTTTTTCGACGGCAATCGATAGCCATTGATGAGCTGATCAAAGTATATGTCATCCATTTTTTGGTACAAAAATTCCTTCATGAGATACACCAGTTTGAAAATTTCAAAGGGGTTGACAACTTCAAAGTAAGGTACATTGAAACCAAAAATAGGCCATACCAGTTATGATACATATAGGGGACTTTTAAGCAACAGTCGACTGTTAGCCCATAATCATCTTCGGTAATGAGGGGTTTGCAGCTTTTGCTAGTTGGTATACCTGTTATTTGTTTCCGGTGTATTCGATGGTAAGAACAATTTGGTTCCCAATGGTAAGATATGCAAGGGACTTGTAAGTAATAATCGGCTGTTATGCTACAATCATCTTCTGCGATGATGGGTTTGCAGCTTTTGCTAGCTGGTGTACCCATTATTTGTTTCCGGTTAACTTAATGTATATCACGGGAGAGGGACTTGTAAGTAGGAATCGGTTCACGAGGGGCTAGGAATTTTTGCAAATGGGTGCACATTGTATTCGATTTCTATAAATCTGACGGTAAGAAAGTTTGTGTCGATGGTCTATCAATGTAACCGAGGATTAACTGTTTACACAACGGATACAAACGAAAATGTAAAGCAATGAGGTAGTTTCATAATAATTAATAGTGTCATCTATGGTATTTTAACCCTGAAAAGTTACGGATAGCTTTCTATTACCAACTAGATTATATAAGATATTGTTCCAAGTTTTCATCCGTCACGATATCTACGATTGAAAAGGATAAAGTTCAACTTCGACGGCAATCGATAGCCGCTGATGAGCTGATCAAAGTAAATGACATCCATTTTTTGGTAAAAAAATTCCTTTTTGAGATACACCAGTTTGAAAGTTTCAAGGGGTTGACAACTTCAGTAGTAAGGTACACACTGAAACCAAAAATAGGCGATACCAGTTGTGAGACATTTAGGGGACTTGTACGCGACAGGCGACTGTTAGCTCATAGTCATCTTCGGCAATGAGGGGTTTGCAGCTCTCGCTAGTTGGCGTACCTGTCATTTGATGAACAATTTGGTTCCCAAATGTAAAACATGCAAGGGACTTGTAAGTAATAATCGGCTGTTATGCTACACAAATCTTCAGCGATGAGGGGTTTGCAACTTTTGCTAGTCGGTGTACCCATTATTTTTATCCGGTGAACTTGATGTCTATCTCGGGAAAGGGACTTGTCAGTAGAATCGGTGCACGAGGGGCTAGAAATTTGTGCAAATTGTTGCACATTGTATTCGATTTATATAAATCTGACGGTAAGAAAGTTTGTGTCGTTGGTCTATCGCTGTAACCTAGGATTTACTGTTAACGCAACGGGTACAAACGATACTGTAATGTAAAAGAAGGTAGTTTCGTAATAATTAATAGTGTCCTCTATGGTATTTTAATCCTAAAAAGTTAAGGATAGCTTTATAATACCAACTAGATATATAGGATATTATTCCAAGTTTTCATCCGTCACGATGTCTACGATTGAAAAGGATAAAGTTCAACTGACTGCAAAGTCAATTTAGTCTCTTTTTCCGATATGCTTTTGTTGTGGTTAGGGCAATCGATAGCCCTTGAAGAGCTGATCAAAATATATGCCATCCATTTTTTTGAACAAAAATCCTTCATGAGATAAACCAGTTTGAAAGTTTGAAGGGGTTGACAACTTCAGGAGTAAGGTACACACTGAAACCAAAAATAGGCGATACCAGTTGTGAGACATGTAAGGGACTTGTAAGCAACAGTCGACTGTAAGCAACAGTCGACTGTTAGCTCATAATCATCTTCGGCAACGAGGAGTTTGCAGCTTTTGCTAGTTGGCATACCTGTTATTTGTCTCAGGTGTATTCGATGGTAAGAACAATTTTGTTCCCAATTGTAAGACATGCATGGGACTTGTAAGTAATAATCGGCTTTTATGCTATAATCATCTTCAGCGATGAGGGGTTTGCAACTTTTGATAGCTGGTGTATCCATTATTTGTTTCCGGTGAATTTGATGTCAATCACGGGAGACGGACTTGTAAGTAAGATCGGTTCACGAGGGGCTAGAAATTTTTGAAAATTGGTGCACATTGTATTCGATAGTGTCATCTATGGTATTTTAATCCTGAAACGTTACGGATAGCCTTCTTCCGATATTGTTTTGTTGTTGGTTTTACAACGCTAAAGAACAGCTTTTGATTATGTGATTATTCTTTTTAGAACATACCGTTTTAAAAGCTTCGATAAGTTGACAATTTCAGCATTTAACCGACAGCGAAGAAACAAAACCAAAGTGTTGCTCTCGCAACACTTTAGCCGGCGAAGCCGGACAAAGGTTGCCGCAACACTTCACGTTGCCCGGGCAACGTAGGTCTAGTTCTTTTTTTTCTTCTTCTTCCCAACTTAAATTTCGGTAATTAGAAGTGTCAGAGAAGAAATAAAGGTAACAGCTTTCGGACAAAAATTAATAAATATGCAGCATTAAATGCAGCATTTACAGGAGAAAAAGCTTTCGGACACGTTCAAGGTTTCAGGCCAAGTTGCTGACAATAATAACGAAGAACAGCATGGTATGGGCCCTTGATTAAACATTGCTTACATTTTTCTCTAGGAGTGGGCGACGAGGGTGAAGTCGAAAGTACGAGTGAGAGACGGCATGGAGAAAGTAGAGCAGCCCAAAGATAAGCAGTGTGACTGTGACGACTTGGTCCGAGATGAACTGTGATAAATGATCTGATCAAACCAAAATGTGCCACTTTGCAATGTTGAGTGTTATTTTTTATTTTTATATTGGAGTAGGAAGTGTGTGTGCTATCTTTTACCTTTTTGCTGAATATACAGATAAATCACGGGTCCCTCAATAATGTGGTTAGGTTTTAGACAATGGGTCTGCTAAAAATGAACTGGAGCTTTACCTACCAAAAGAACTCATATTACTACTTTGAGCAGAACATACTTCTCTCCCTGCTCGCAATGCGTGTTTGCTCTAGCAATTCTCTACCCGACTGAGCGATATAGTGTTGGACGATGTTCGATATCGATATATCTGACCAAATATCGATATCGAAACGCAAATATTGATATCGGTAACGTATTTGTTCATTCATAATTATGATAAATAATCCAACATAACTTATATTTAAATATCCGAAATTGGAACAATATATTTTCTGTAATTCAGTTCTTATTTATTCGGAGTTT
Organism: Branchinecta lynchi; assembly: GCA_023053575.1. Lineage (NCBI taxonomy): Eukaryota > Metazoa > Arthropoda > Branchiopoda > Anostraca > Branchinectidae > Branchinecta > Branchinecta lynchi. Next base: position 4,338,450 of record JAKZAP010000005.1, read on the forward strand.
GAGATGGTGCAAGATGCTATTTAGCGACTATTTTGCTTTTAAATTTTGGCGAAACGAGACGTATCCTATAGTGGAACATGGTAAAGAAATATTGATATCCATTATCGAAAGTGAAAAACTCGATATATCGAAAATCCAAACACCAGAGCGATATTACCGAGCCAGACTTCGGCACTTTCACATCTCTGCACTGCTTAGTACACTATCTGTTTGGCGCTATGCAAGAGACGGTATACCAAATATCCTGTATAAGACCTGCTTATTAACTGATCGCCGATTTTCGCTCGTCGGATGGGCTGAGAGAAGGTGGTTCTTCTCATTATCCGTTCTTGGGCTCATGGGATAGTAACTGCGTTTATTCGGGTTTAACTTGTTCTATAATTCAAGGATATCGTCAGAACGAGTTGAGAAATTGTAACACAAATGGTCTATGAAAGGTTGTACACAGTTAGTTACTCGCAACGGCTTTCCGCGCACGGTTTCTTTGCATCCGCTATCGTTATAAGTTTCCCGCTAGATGACGCCCAGAGACGAGAAAAAGTGGAAGTGCTCTGTGTGTTTTACTTTCTGCTGTCAAATCGACTGTTCTTACTCGAAACGAACGATATGGAGTTAGTGAACGAAATACTTCGTTTTCTCTGACCAAATGCTTTTCGGCGCCATTTTAGGCAGTGGAAATATAGTTACCTTGAAGGGGGAAAAGATTGCTCTGCCAGAGGACAAATAATGGAAGACCCTTGGGAGTAACTAAGTGATGTAAATTGTTTTTACTTTGGGTCCTAGGGACTATTTCCAACTCCTATACATGACACGGTTTTCTCCAACGTGACTGGGGGTTGTATGCTAACCTCCTAGGACAGGCTACCGAAGCTACCATCATCGTTTTAGCTTTAGCAACGGTTGTTAGGAGGCTGGAATATACAATTCTTCAGCAGAAAGAATCAGAGAGACGTTGCCGAGAAACGAGTTACCACCGTTTTACACTAAGAGCGTGTTCCACCCTTCTAACAATAGTAACTATTAGTTTAGTTACAACCTCGTAAAAAGTTACTACGCTGACTGTACAACTTCTCTAAGTAGTAACTATTTTCTTACCATGCTCAGGAGCGTAGTAAGCGTGGTAACTATGCATCTGTGTAACGTGATTAGTCGGATTCTCCCCTGGCATGATATTCTGCTAGAAAATGGAAAAAGCATTCCAGTCTTGAAGGCAAAAGGCCAGAATTCGTGACGTAATGCGTAGTAACTACCGTTAGTAGGGTGAAACACGCTCTAAGTGAACGGACGGCACTTCAGTCATACCGCCGAAAAACTAGTAGGATATGTTCTTCCTTTACGTGATTTTGGTAACACTTGCAAATAAGCAAAACACACATGATTTAACTAATTCTAAAATGATGATGAAGTTTATCACACAATCATCTTGAGCGCTGGGTCGGAGCTATGGGGTATCCACCCCTCTCCCTTGCTAACTACATCGACAGAGGAGGCCCTTTGCTACCAGACTAACATATATCCCATATTTTAGAAAAATCTGTACGTATGACCATGCCCAGAGTTGTGCAGGGCGCTCAGATACCGGACAAGAAAATAGTGCTCCTACTTTGGGGCACAACGGCCTCTCTGAGCCACCTTGTACGCATGTAGAACCACGGGGCACCTTAGTCGAGCGTGAGGACACCATTCGCGGATACCTTGAAGCGGATAGCCTTCTAAAACAGGAGCCTTGTGTTAGTCTGGTCGGCACATATCACGAAAAGTAAAGAGTAACGAAATCTAGAACGTCTACGTATATGAAGAGCTTGCGCTCCGATCAGCGCTTTACAATAATTTGTGGCTGCCTAAGCGACTTGCCTTCCGCAAGTCTTTCACGTTTCATCTTTTATGATGTTTGCGCGTTCTTTGCGCTACACGCCATCCAGGAAAACCCAGGAGGACCAAGTTAGACTTGCACGACACTATAAACTTCCGCATTCAAACGCGGAAGTCGACACAGACAATAAAAAAAACAAGACTAACATCGAAAAGAAAGAAAACTAGGAGGGCCAATCGAAAGCAAAACCTTCCTCTAACAGAAAAACAGTCCAAGGTAGTCATGTCGCAAGAAAGAAAAAAAAAATATATCCTGTTTCACACGAAGGAACTTCAGAAATGGTAAGCTTTTCACAATTTACTCTATATCTCAATTTTTCACCTTCACTCATAAATACAGCTCGAAAGCTAGACAGAGCCCTTTCCTCACTATTTCAGAACGGATAAATACAGAAGTCCGCACATATTGACGGCGACACTGAAACCAAGTACAAACGGCACCCACGACCACTTGGCAGTCGTATCCCCTATCTGAGTATAGTCACTAAGCCTGGACAGGGATCGGTCTTTGATCTCGCTGCGTAGAGCCAGGGCAGAAGAGGAACAGACAGCGTCTTCCTGCCGTCGAGAGGATTGCCACGGTTCTACATTCCCGCGGTACTGAGACACTTCCGTGAGGTCACTAATTGAAGATCGGCGGGACAGGGACGGGCTAGGAGTGCCGAACTCAGGGAGCAGCGTTTTCTCCCCAAGGTCTGCGCAGGAAGCAAATCCTGAGCTTTGGCTTGACGATCTGGAGATGGGTTGAGACGAATTAAAGTTGTGGAAATCGCTGAAGTCGCGAAATTCGTTGATCTGCGCTATGTTGCCAAGCCATAAGCCAGTTTTCGATGCCGGTCGGAACCTTGGAGGAGAAAGGACTGGCTTCGTTCCTGAGAATAACGATCGCGTGGCTGAGCTACCAGACCGCGAGAGGAAGTTTGTAGGATTCGGCACGAAATACTGGTTTCGTTTGAGTGGGGAACCGATCTTCAAAGAGGAAATGCCGGTGTCAATGTTCCTGTCATCCAGGCGGTCAAATAGCTTCACAGGTTTAGGCAGATCGTCGGTGTACCTAAAACAGTGGATTATTTCAGAGATGTATTCAAAAGAAAACACTCTTCTCTACGGGTAATGTTCAGTTCAATTTTATTAAATTCAAAATAAATGTTTTCGCAGGTTTCTTGCAAAGAACATCCTACCCCATTTTTCGTCTTCTAGCCATCGAGTAAAAGGGAAAAAAAAACGAAAAACAACATTAGTAAAATCAACATAAAACAGGTCCCTCTGCCATATTGGCTCCTTTTTTATATGTTTGTGTTAACATTTAAAAGAACTAGAACTTGACCAAAAAGTCTCTTCAAGCCGAGCTGCTGGTTCAGCAGAATTTTCTCATTCCCAGCCCACAGTCTATCATTGTACCGGCCCCGTTTCAGTCAAGCTCGCTTTACTACGTTCGACTTAGCCCTCCGATCTGCTTAAAGTCCTAATCCAAACATTCTGTTTACCTTTTCTCAGTAATCGCATGCCACAGGTTTATTTTGAATTAAACGCGATTGCCGGGTTGCTGTTTCCGCTCGAGAAAAAACCCACGCCGAAAGTCTTCTTTTCTAGATGACGGGATTTTCCAGGACTGATTAGCAACGAATTATAAGACCTAATTGATAATTTTTGTACGTCTTCAGAGGTACCACACTGGTCTTGGTTTTTTAATTTATTTGTATTTGTGATAGACAGTTGGAGCATTAGATGGAAATTATTATTTTGACCCTTGGCTCCCTACGTGCCATAACAGCTGTCCGGGATAATCGGCTGAGATTTAGTCCAGACAAAGTTAATTCAAACCTAGGAAATTTGGTGGGCTTTTTTTAATTTGCTCATTGTTTTACGGTGGTTTTAGTGGCTTTCGTAGTGACATTCATTCGTAGTGACAGTAGGGATGGTTAGCATTGTGTATGAGGTAGAAATACCATTTTTTGTGGCCCGCTTTAAGCCTCATCCGATTTGACCCAGTCTCGTCTGAGTCAAGCCCACTTTAGTATGTTTAATCTCCCTTGTCTGCTTATAACTCACGTCGTCGCTGCAAATGCCGTATGGCTTGACCCAACGCTTTCTGTGTACTCAGATAATAGCCTACCAGTCTGGTTTCAATTTCGTCACTTTCCAGACTGGTCGAATCGCAGAAAGATTCTCAGGTGTTTGTAATTTACGCAGAATGTAATCGAACAGTGTTTCACCCTAGATGTAACTAACCTCACGGAGATCCGACTAAAGGCTACTGGTTATAACCGAAGGAAGCATAAATATCCGTACCGTGAGCGGAAATCTGGTACGAGTATAACAAACGCAAGCCTAAATGCTTGCCATACCGTAGGTTACTTAGCAATTTCTGTTTTCGAAAAATCTAGTTCCCGACGCTGTGCATCCCGAAAAAACTTTCTTTTCTTGTAGCATTTTATCATGGGCCAAAGGATCTGCAGATACAGAGACCTAAAAGGTACTGAGCGTCGGCTTTATAATCTCGTGCACATCATTCTATAACCGAGGGACTTCGTCTGATCTACACTCGTTGACAGAAGAGCCCCTCCTCCTACATCTTCGTGGTGGGGTGGGTTAGATACTAGTAACCCTGGAAATCCGGGTAGACTGCCGTCTCAAACTGTCTTAAATCACGCTTGCCTTCTTATTCTCACAATCACACATGTTGCGGTTAGTTATATTGCGTACGCTGACGACGTGCTTCTCGTCAGTAAAGAAGCAAATACAAAATTGATAAAAAAAAGTATTCAGATCCCTACCAGTTCATCACCTACATGGTGTTTTAGATGAATTTTGTAGGCCCATTTAGTAGTTCAGTCTAAGTTGTCGAGTTTTATGTTGATTTTACTAGTGTTGTTTTTCGTTTTTTCCTTTTACTCCACTGGTGGGTCACATATTAAATATATTAATAAATTTATATAGAATCCGTCCTCAAAGCCTATGGACGACGACGCACTGCATCTACCCTCCGAAAAGACAATTAGAGATTACAGCCAATGATGGTCCGATGACATTCGCACACGCGACAAGACCTAGGTCGCAATCTTACAAAAAATCGCCGAGACGAAATTTTCATGTCGAACTTCCTTCTTCGGCAGGAAAACGAATCCTGCCTTTTTTGTTTTGCTGACAGGACACCGGAATCCATGTTTTCTTGTTCATAGCCCACACTATCCCTAAGTTGCAATAGGAATGGGTACAACTTGCTTTACAAGCCTTTACTTTTTTTCCTTTTAAATTATCTGTTGACAATTTATTTTATCTTTATTTATGACTACAAAAACATCGTATTTGGGCTCTGCCCACGAGAGATATGTTTTGCTTTATTATTAAATAAATTGAAAATTAAATTTATTCAAACAATGTTTACAACGGATACGTCAGCTCTGATTTTTCATCAGCGATATTTCGACCCTTCTTGGCAAGGGTCCTCGTCAGGCTGTCAATCTTCTTGTTCAGCTTCGGGGAAGGAAACAAACCTGTAATCTAAAACAAAACAAACCTGTAAAATTAAATAAATTGAAAAAAGTTGAAACATGGGACCACGCGGTTGTGTACACATACAAAGTCAAGTGCGCGAACTATCGTTTTAACAGCATCCAAATTCTCTGACTGAGGCGTTTTAGCACTAGTAATAAAATAACAAACCTAACCGACAATTAAAGCAAGTATCGACACCCGACAGGTTGCATATGTAATCATTTCAGTCTAGGGATTAAAAATGATATAAAGTAAGAGACATTTAAAAAAAAAAATGCTTCGGTATAAGAGAAGTTTCGCTGCGTAGAATTAACCGGGACATAGTAGCCCGCAAAGAAAGCGGCCAGCTTCATTTGACACAAATAACGCCGTGGAATCCTGAACAGCGTCGTAGCTGCGTTTAAAGGACCCCTCGCACTATTTACTCTTCAACTTACAGTATTTTAAAATGCTTGAATACTTTAAAACTAGGCTGTGCTTTCAAAATATATCCCACAGTTTTGAATGTTTTAACCTTTTTCCGAGACCCGTTGACTTGTAGCGAAAACAGGAAAACAATTTAGATAACCGGTTTTTCTGATGGAAAAACTTCTCGCAGACAACCGTCGACGGCGTGATACACATTGAAGGTAGCAAAACACGGCAAGTGAGAAAATCAGCGTGGTTTTGTTGGAGGGTTTAGAATGTACCGTCCGAAATTGGGGTCTTTGGGTTTAGAAATATACGGAGTGGGTATGGAAGTAGGTTGCATTAGTATTATAGGTAAGACAGGTCCTTTAACATCATATCTCTTATACCGAAGCAAGATTTTCAATTTCTCTTCGTTATTTTATTGTAGTTTACAAATTCAAGTGATTGTATATATAACCTATCAGGTGCAAATACGCGCTTTACAGCACCCATGGCGTTATTATTATTTTCCCATCTAAAACTTTTTTCGGAAGTCAGTGACGGCACAGTTCCAAAATTTGCCGCTGGTCAGAATCATTTTGAACTTAGTTTCCTTTCCATGCTTACGTTTTAATGTCCGAAGTTAAACTGCAAAGCAACCACAGGGCTCTTATAAGAAAACCCGTGGGTATTTCAACATCTTTTGCTTCCGATTCTCAAGCTTGGTCCGAAGTCAATGGTTCGGCCTTGTCCAGCCCGAAATATTTCCACGGTATGGTAATTGAAAAACATACTGATTACTATTCCGGACAGAAGAGAAGTTCTGAGAAAGCGAGAAGTTAATGATTGAAAATACGCAACTGTAACTGAAAAAATGAACAAACGGACATAAGTACTGGCCGGGGTCCTTCACAATGTTGCTTACTTCTTCTTGTCTCCCAGACGGATCTGGCTTGCCGAGTCTGAAGGTGCAACAGAGCTCCAGCTAGATATCGACGACGGGGAGCCTTTCTTAGAAGCTGAGGAGCAAAGCGCAAGGACACCTTTCTCTGATGAGTCTGACCTCACGACTGAACCAGTTTCTCGAATTTTCTTTTCTGGACGTGCGGTCACAGCTTCGTCCATTGCTTGAGATGAAGTTCTGAAATAAAATCACACCAGGGTTGGTCACCAAGAACCAGGGTGTACGAGTTACTTCAGGATACTTTGTGTTACATTGGGTTACTTTGGGTTACATTGCATTGGGTTACTTTTGGTTACATTAGGTTACATTGAGATACTTTTGGGTTACTTTCCAGGGTGTACGAAGTTACTTTTGGTGATCAACCCTGGAAATCACATACAAGCCTAAGCTCTTAACGTTGGAAGGATTTGGGATTGGAGAGGGTGAGGTACTATAGCTAAACCGAAGTTGTTGCTGAGCTACATCCTGCTTTCCTGCGGTGTTTAAAGGTTAAAACATTTTCAAAATATGGAAATTGTTGGACTACTATGAATTATGAGTAATGCCCGCTTGTATATATAGACGAACTTGTCACATGCTGATATTTAATACTTGTTTTAAAAAATTGCTAAATTTCACTGATGATTCATTATGCACACGGAAGGAAGCTAAGAATCCTGGCATGCGCCAAACTGCATGCAGGTGGTGAGCAAAGGGGTTTGACACTTGTTGAGTAGCAACCGGATGGAAGTGAACATATGTGCAGTCTTGACACTGTTTATACTGACAGAAAAGGTAGAGGGTGTCAGGAAATACAGAGAAGAATTGATTTTAAACAGAAACAGCGTATTTTGAAACCCTCTTTTTATCCAAGAGACTAGAAGAGATACTTTCAGCGTGAAAATAAGTGAGTGAGCAAAAGGTTATTCAGCAGTTCAGAACCACAGTGATGGAGTCGTTGACAGTTAAAGTTTAACTGAAAAGCCAACTTATTTTTGTGTCATTTAACTGAACATACTGAATTACTTGGATTCTGCAAAGGGATTTTTTTATTTTCCACTATCTGCTCTAGTTATGACGTTCAGAATATCTGCGGCCGTCCCCATAGCGGAAATTCTACTATGACGCGGGAAATTTTAATCTCAACACAAACGCGGCTTTTCAGTGGGCAGTGGTGAGATTGGTGAAGATTGCTTAGTGCGTGCACACAAAAAAATGATAAATCTTTCTCGAAGGGATACAACAAAAAATGCAAGCGCATAGAGACACCACAAATCACAGGGAAATTCCTGAAAATCGATTATTCGTGAATAGCGGAATAACGAAGTAACGCATTTTCAGCGGGTCCTCAAGCCAATTTAAGTGAAAAGTGACGGGTAAACAGATTGCCCTATCCCAGGCCTTTTCAGTTAAAGTTTAAGCTTCCAGACGTCGAGCACAAATTTGAGGAGAGGTTTCAAGTCTCAATAACGGGTCTTAAATTGGCAAAACGGAGGGCTAACTAACTAACAGGCTGTTGGTATTAAGGCTCCTCGAATCCTGACCTGAAACCAAGCCACAGCTAGAGTCTAGGTTGAAATAAAGTTATTTTTTTTTTTCTCTGAGCTGACCTTTTGAGTGCTGGTTTCTCTTGTCGTAACAAGACAATTCTGTTGACTGATGAAGACCACATGCTGAGGATAGCAACGAGCAACGCAGCAGAAGACTAAAAAAGAAAGGAATAAATTTAATAGCCCAATAGTTATTTGTTCTATTTAAAAAAAAATTCAGTACGAATGGGCATTTTTGGTCACTTCAACTGACAAACCATCGCCCGTCCAATATTAGTTTCACAAACCGAATCTCACCGTCCCAAACCAAATGCTTATTTTCCAGAACAACTCTATTTTCCAAACTATGCGTTCCTCTTGCAAACCGTCAATTTATTTCTCAAATTCGCTGTTGGTTTAACACGCCATGTTAAACACGCAGATCTTGGACTCCGTCAAAATCAGTCTGCAAGTTTTCACTCCGAACATTTCAAGCGTGCTCCACCCTTCAAACAGTAGTAACTATTAGTTACTATTTCCGGTCCAACCTAACGAAAAGTTCCTACACTGACCGTTTCAACCTTCTTGGAATAGTAACTAACAGTAACTATTTGCTTACCATGCTCGGGAGCGTAAGCGTGGTAGCTACGGATCTCTGTAACGTGATTGGCTGGATTACCTGTGATATTTTATCGAACATTTAAAAATTGTTCCAGCCTTGACGCCAAGAAGCCGAAATTCGTCACGTCATGCATAGTAACTACAGTAAGTAGGGTGGAACACGCTTTTCGTCTCATAGACTGAGACTGAACATTACGTTTGGGAAACTTTTTGAGAACAGCTGACTTCGTATCGGCCGATAGTGCCTGTTCTTTCGCCAATACTGAAGTATCGGTAATTCGGTAAGATTGGAAGCTTAAACTATGGTGCGAATGCTAAACTGGACCGATACTTGTTTATTAATTATGCAATATAGCAATAACCTGGCCAAGAGACAGGTTCTGGGGAGACGTCAAAAGAAGATGCTGAGATTAAAAACACCAGAGACTTGGGAGTAACAATCAGTAGCGCAGCTACGAAAGTGCGACGAACGCGGCTTTTTTCTACTATTTTTTCAACAAGCCATACGTGGGTTGCTTCTCAAAATTACGGCGCAAAAGTCTCAAAACTCCCAATTACTCCGTTTCCGATCTTTACATTCCTTGGTCATCATTCTAAATCGAGCGCTGGAAAACTAGCCCACAGTATTTTTTTGATACTGCAAAACGGAAACGTCAGCTGAATTTTATTAGCCCTTCTTGGCAAGGGTCCTTTTCAGGCTCAAAGCCGCTCAAGTTGGATAAACGAACTTGTGGAAAAAACACTATCAAAATATGATTCACAGTCAGCTCGGGCTGAAGGACTAGTTATCGCCCACAGTAGTCCATAAGTGAAAGTCTGGTGACAGCAGAACGCCAGCAGAAGAGATTACAGTAGTCCGGAAGTGAGGAAAAACTCGATGCTTACCTGGATATAGCTCGTGGTTGAACATTCTAACACGGATTCAGGTGTTTCAAACACCAAGGAAGAGACCAATGATACCCAGAGTGAGAGAAGGAAGAAATCAACTCTTCTAAACTGATGCTTCCAGCTGATCAGTCCGAAACATCCAAGAACAAAGATGATTCCAAGGATGCCCAGTGCCTGAATGAAAAAAATATAGATACTAATGTAGATAAACGTCAGTTACTTGGGAAGGGACAAACATTAATACACACTAAATTTTCCTCTAGCTTCGACAATCACGATGGGGATAGAAGGAGTTTTCTATTGTTACTGACTAAAAATTGGAGCCAGAAAACATTATCAGGTATGAAGTTTCCAGTCGTTTTATTGTATTGTGCGGATAAGTTCTGATCAGTTGCTGATTGCTTTGCTTCTTCTGTATGTGGATATGTCCGGAAAATTTTCAACACACATTGGGTATTTACCATGAGCCGCTTAAGGTACGTCAGCACACACTCCGGTTTTCGCACTCGGATGCAGAGCAAAATAACACTAGAGAATACCGCCAAGACTTGAAAAAAGTGACACACACTCGTATAGCAGTGACACCAGCACCACTAGCGATAGTGAACGTCCCCACTAAAACTCAATAAGTCCATCACCAGCGCTGGCTGCGATAACTTCATATTCTGAACATAGCAAAAAAATTATACAACCTCCATTGTTTCCATGGTGTGTGCAGACCGCACTTTTGCTTTACTAGAAATTTCTGAGCCCAAAAGTTTGTCTCACTTTAAATGCCACAAGCGTAGTGGGCGGCGCTATGAGTCTGGCCCGTTTGCAAAGCATGGAAAGCATGGGTATTGGGAGTATTGGGACTACTCCCTATTGTTATTTTGCTCTGCTCGGATGCGAATTTCCTCATTCGCTCCGAAGCATTCAGGTTTCCCCATAGTGCCGCTAATTTGCCTGCATATTTTCGGATGTAAAATCTTATCGGACAGTGTGCACGCAGCGTTATAGTTATCCAGCGTCCGATTTATTGCGTTTGGCACTTCTTCGGTTTGGATATGTTTTATTTTCCTCCCGAGAGGCTCTTGATACTATCTATACTCGATAAAAAATCTTAAAGGACCCCTCGCACTATTTGCTCTTCAACTTACAGTATTCTAGAATATTTGAATACTTTAAAACTAGGCTGTGCTTCCAACAAATAACCAACGGCTTTCGGCTGTTTTGAGTATTTTAGGAGATCCGTTGACTTATAGCGAAAACAGAAAAGCAATTTACATAACGGTTTTTCTGATGGATTTACTTCTCGTAGACTACCGTCGACAGCGTGATACACACCGAAGGTAGCAAAACACGACAAGTGAGAAAATCACCGTGGTTTTGTTAGAGGGGTTAGAATATACCATAGGAAATTGGGGTCTCCGGGTATAGAAATATACGGAGTGATTATGGAAGTAGGTTGCGTTAGTATTGCAGGTACGACAGGTTCTTTAAAGCTTTCTCTAAAATTTCTTCGAAAAAGGCTAGGACTGAAGGATTTATTTTTTCCTAAATTTCGTTTTATTCAAGAAATTCTCAGTGGGGTATCTTGGGTGTTATGCTCAGGAAGTCTAGATAACGGTAGTATCGAACATTTGGACACGCCCGTTTTTACATATGCCCACAGAAGTAAATATGACAATTCTCACGGGCACATAATGAACGAAACAATGCAGATAAATATTCTTTGAGCCCAAGCTGACTTTGAAACATTTATTCAAACAATGTTTACAACGGATACGTCAGCTATGATTCTTCATCAGCGATATTTCGGCCCTTCTTGGCAAGGGTCCTCGTCAGGCTGTCAATCCTCTGGTTCAACTTCGGGGAAGGAAACAAACCTGTAATCTGTCGAAGTTGAACCAGAGGATTGACAGCCTGACGAGGACCCTTGCCAAGAAGGGCCAAAATATCGCTGAGGAAGAATCATAGCTGACGTATCCGTTGTAAACATTGTTTGAAAAAAAGAAACGACGCAGATGATACTGTACTAAACTAGATTATTTCCCTACAAATACTTACCAAGCGATTCTCTCGAATTGCTTCAACTGTCGCCGTAAAACTGACTTCTTCCAAAAGGCTCCTTTCTAGGAAACAGGGCACATCTACAAATGAAATAACAGCTCCAGCGATGGCAGACGCCAAGAGTAGGAGGTTGATGCACTTCGGAGCGGTAAGGATTACACTATTGAATTTATCTCCCAGCATAGGTAAGACTGTCTTCTTCTGCGGTTTCTTTGGTGAATCCTGTTTCGGCAGATGATTCTTTAGCCACTGGTCTTGCATCTTAATTCTGTCCCTGGCTGTTCTCTCACAAAACACGCACAATCGATATGCTGACTCAAGGCGGACTCTAGAATGGGAAAAATGTACTTGCAGGAATTGCGCCAAGTTCATTCGCTACAACATTTCCCCTGCCAAGCCCCTACAAACGGCCCTTCGCGACATCCTGCCCCCTGACTTTACAACAGAAAGGGCGAGGCCTCAATTCTGCCAACACGTGAGATACAAGAATAGTTTTGTCCCCTCCTTTTTTTCCCTACGTAACAGAAATTAGTCGGTTATTATTTTACCCCCGTTGTCTATTACCCAATTGTTATTTTTTATATTGTTGTTCTCAGTATTTTAAATGTAATTTGACCACTTTCTATTCTTTGTTGATAATTTTAATTTATGTTCGACTCCTCAAACTCACCGCAGAGAGGTTCTGCAAAGATATTGGTCGGTGGAGTTTCAAAAACCGCGTGAAACCCCACTGGAATCAACTGCCCGAAGAAACAGCAAACTCTCCATCAATAAGCCAATTCAAGAAAGAAATTGATGGCATGTTTCTTTCCCAAATGTACGACCCCTAAATGTTTCAAAAGAACTTTGTAGAGGCTTTCTGGCCTTTTTTTTGCAATATATTATTATTATTATTATTTACCACCTGCTATTCGGTCAGTCCGTAACTGGCGTTGAAACAAAACTGAACCGAAAATAAAAATCAAAAGACAAGAGGACGCACACGGCAAAATACGAAGGACACTTATTGCCGCGCGAAAACCGAAAGAATTAGCACACTTACTTTAATTTCCTAATCAACAATATCTCTTCGGTGTTATTGTCACAAAAAGGCTGCCCTGCTTAACCTACCAAGTGTGGCACAGTCAGAAAATGTGTGAACACCAGTAACACAGGTCAAAATAGACAGCATTTCAGACCCATTAGTGACTTAATTCGCTATACAACTGTGAAAAAAAGGCTTTCTAGTATCGTTTGCTTATATTTGTGGGATATACCTCATCCGCCGTTTGTTAATTTCCGACCCATTGTTGACGCTTGAAGCCCTCTCCTCTAATTTGTGTTCTCCGATTGGAAAAATACCTGTCCACGATCCCATCAACGTGATTCTAAATTAGTGAACCTTTATGGAAAATATTTGTTGAGTTTTTTGCGATTATTTTATATTTCTTTATCTTTTTTTACTGCACTTACACCCTTGGGCACTGCGTCATAAATTCATTCATTCATTCATAGTTGTCAGACATTGACATGATTACTGTAACTCTTACGGTGGTCTTCGGGGCAGTGTATGCTTAACTTGGGATAGGCTTGTGTTGACAAAAGCCGGTTGGGCCATGTACACTAGTGTGGGCGATATCCGATACGATAATTGAAATATCGATAATACTGAAAAATATCGATATTTCGATATTGACTTTTCAAATATCAATATTTTCGATAGTTGCATTATGATGTGTAACAGTTCTATCATTCGAGATTTTTAGAATAAAAGAACGAATAGGGATTTCAAACTCGATTTCGATTGTGGAGGAGGAAACGGACTGGGAAGGAAAAACGTGGAAATGCTACTTCAGCTCAGTTTTTTTCTTGTTCTGTTTTTTTTTGTCAGTGAAAAATGTAACAGTACAAACAGTTTCAAATATCGGGTTTACGATAATCGAAATATCGATAATCGAATTTAAAAATATCGAAATATCGATATCCCTGAATATCACCCAACACTAACGTACACTAACATGAATACAAGAACAACAAAATAATCTATAGGGCTAACTATACCTAGTGACTAGCAGTTTTTCCAAAAGAAATGAACCCTGTCTGCACACCTAAATGCAGATATCCAATACCAGCATGACCTCGTCATACATACATTTGACATTTCCGGACCCGATAATAATCCTGATTACTTGTTTCTGGATCCGCTCTTTCTGCTCACCTTGTTCTTTTTTTTCTTTTTTTTTCCCTCCTCCTCCACTCAGTGACACAAGTGTGCACTTACTCTTTCTATTTTTACTTTAAAATTGTATTATCTTTACAATTCTATTCACAACTTAACAATTACCTTAATATTTTCACCTTTACTTTTTACAATAAAAAAAAAATATTAAAAATCAAAATCAATGAAAAGCATTCAAAATGATTATTGTTACATGAAAACGAGTCAAAACACACACTAACCGAACAAAAAACAAAACAGAAGAGCACAACCCACGCCGAAGGGTGCCCTTCCACAATAGGGCACCTCTACTGTGGTGGCAAAACAACTATATCCAAAACAAAAACAAGACTCGAATTCTTTTACAATAAAAAACAAACAAACCAACCTCCCAACTTTAAAACTTTACACTAAATCACACACCTGGCTGAAAACATCCAGAACTGTAATCGATCTTCACAGGAGTATTAACACTCTTATACTTATACAGGATCGATCACAATTAAAATTGTCATTATTTTTACACCCGCGTAGATTGTTTTTCCTTCCCCATCACAATTGAGTGAACCAATGCGAGCGGCTAGGTCTCCACCTCCACTCAGTAATTTTATATAAATACAGACGTGGTTATGCGAGGTCAGTAAGTCGGAATCTCTGAGGTTGTACGCTGCGGCAAAAGAGACGTGGGGTGAGGAAATATATTTTAAAGCAGGGTTAGGGAGGAGTTGGGTTTGTTAATAAGTACGAGGGCTGATGGTTTGCCGCTCGGTACAAGAAGGATATGGGGAAAACAGAGGAAAGATCGGGTCCTTAATACTTCTGTCCTATGTGTGGAGAAATGAACGAGGATGTATGCCACCTTTTGTGTGATTGTAGAGAGTTACTAAGGGAGGAGAATTTCGGGGTGGGGAAGGAACTGATAAGAAATTGATTATTAAAATGATGGGAAGTAAAGATTTTAAAGAAATAAGAATTATTGGGAAGTTCCTCAGGTTAGCTTTTAAAAACCGGAAAGATTTCTTCTGATGGGGAAACTGTGTTTTTAATGCTAAGAAAGTCTCCCATGTAAGATTGTTTACTTTTTGTTTCGTTTTGTTGCATGATGGACGGATGGCTTTAATGTGCAAATAAATCATTCATTCATTCACATAGTCCTAATTTAAAACCATTGAAGTTTAACCGACAAGGGCTGATATCGGACATCTAGCTGCTTATACACTTAAAGAGGAGGCTCGATGACCCAATGAAAACGCGTTACTTCTTTGTAAAGCTATTTACGAATGAACGATTTCCATAGAGGAATTTCCGTTTGATCTGTGGTAGCTCTGTGCGCTTGTATCTGTGTTCTATGCTTGACGAAAACGTTTTATGAGAAATAAGTGTTCAAGCAGTGAGCTACCTTCCGCGAGCCGGTCACTTGCGACTGAAAAGCCGCGGTTGTATTGAGATTCAAATCTTCAGCAATATAGTAGAATTCTGCGTTGATAGGCCGGCCGTATATTCTGAACGTCATACTAGAGCAAACAGTGAAAAATAAAATAAATCCTTCAACACAATCCATATAATGGAGTGTTCAGTTAAATGATACAAAAATAAGTTGGCTTTCCAATTAAACTTTAAATCAAACTTGACTCAATTAAATTCACTAAATAGCAAATTTCTATTAACTATTTTACTCTATTTCACCTTCAGCTTTTCCTTATACTTTGAAATCCATATTATTTCACATTTTAATCATAGCCCCAAAAAGAAGACTTATTCAGTAAAACAATTTTCGATAATTCTAATTGTATACTTGCTTTCACACTTGCATCTTTGGAAAGTCTAGGCGGCAAAAACAAAGGATAGGAGCAGAACGGCCACGTCCTTGAAGGGTGCCACAGTCCCCTTTCAACTTGGAACACATTCTATGAATATTCTGTCCTAATTACCTTAAATTTGCTAACTCTTCATCATAAGTTGCCTCATTCAAAGGAGAAAAGCTGGCAAGTTGGTAGATCTTTAGCTCCTGATTACGATTGCAGGAGTAACACAGCCCATTAGAAACAGGAACATTATTGTCAGCATTTGAGGTGAACTTTTTGACGTTCAATGATTCATCATGCATTTCTGGTATGTCTCTGTTGTAGCTTCCATCCTGTACAGAGAAACATATCAATCATTTTTTTGCTTCCTATATTTCCGAATTCAGCTCAAGCGTAGTTAATTCTCTTCCAGCTGGAATGATCAAAAAGTGCAAAAAAAGCGTAAAAGGTTGTAAAAGGACACCTGAACAATGAAACCATACTTGAACACACCATGGAGAATGCATTTACAGACATGTCCACGGAGAGCATTCTTCTCCTGAGCGTGACGTTTTCAAAATAGGGATGTTCGTTTCTGGAGGTTTGCACATGCAGACTCCGGGACAAAAAGCGCAATTGATTCAAATCTTGTACAGCGCTGGCTGGATCGTATTGGAATTTCTTCTAGATATACGTTCGGGCTTAACTGGTTAAAAAATATTTCAGAAGAAGGGTTGATAGGAGACATTTGTTCATTTCTAAAAATGTTCGGTACTGAAATAAGGACAGATGCAAAACGGAGCAAACATCAAAGCGTGAAACACTATTTCGCATTTGGATTGGGTTTTCTGCAGGCAATGTTAACGGAAGTCATACAGATAGGGATGCTACTTGGTACTCTTCATTCAGGTGTCCTTTAAGGGTGGATATCGCCTTAATGTTAACCAAGAAACAATTGACAAAACTATTTCAGCTATCTGGCACAAGAACAATTTTGTAGTATCCACAGACTTGGAAGGTTGTCAAAATATGATCTGGATAATTGCACTAATATTCACGACAGCAACGACACAAAACCAACAACAATGCTTGACTTACCACAGTAAAACCATTGTACTGACCGCAATCATTGCAAGTCCACGAGTGCTCCTCCGACTTTTTCAATTTTGATAAATTGTGACAAAACCAGCATGGTCGTCTGATGCTGACGAATCTAGAACACAGGGTTGAACAGCACACAAACTTGATTATAAGTAGCTATGAAGATGATATAAGCAATATGCTGAAGAATGACAGCACGGAATACCCTCACCTAGCAAAAAAAATTAAACAGAAACACGAATGAATTATTATTATGTATATG
Source organism: Branchinecta lynchi (assembly GCA_023053575.1). Taxonomy (NCBI): domain Eukaryota; kingdom Metazoa; phylum Arthropoda; class Branchiopoda; order Anostraca; family Branchinectidae; genus Branchinecta; species Branchinecta lynchi. The sequence goes on from JAKZAP010000005.1 coordinate 4,355,587, forward strand.
TTGTACGGTTGGGCAGAGGCAGGATCTGTTTTGTTTTGTTTCATTGTTGTGTTATCGAATTCCCCCCTCTTGCCAGTTCTAGTTCTTTATTCAATTACACCTATTATTACTATTTAACATTATTACTATTCTATTGCGAGTTTCAACTGGTGAGTATATTGTTATTTTTTCTCTAGAATGACGTAATTGTTTTTCAATTATCACTCCCATTCCATTTGTGCTTTGCTCTCTGCCGGGACTATATGATTACTTATGTGTCTAGTATAAGTATTTCAAAGAACCTGATCCTAAAAGAACCTGATGACAAGCCCAAAGTGTGATTACAATGGTTACCATAAGGACTACGTGTTCTAAAGCAACTGCAACAGTGAGCTCACTGATCACCACTAGCCATGCCCTAAAGAACTGTTGAAAAGACAATAAGACGCAGAACAGAATGCAAAAAAAAACAATAAAACATTAACACAATTTTTTTTTTTCAATCAAACAAGTTTAATTTGATCGTATACGTCTCCTCATCAACTGAAATATAGTTTATTGCATTAAAACAAATTTTATTTTTCACTTGTAGATAGTGTTTGTAGATAGTTTTCATTATTTGAATATAGTGTTCAAACCAACAGATGTCTATCTGAATTTCTTTACCTTGATGCTAGATTGTTTAACGAGCGGCTGGTAGAAGGAGAAGTTTAGTTTTAGAATCTACTGACCTAGGTACTGCGAGTGCAAAGGAGCAATACAGGAGAGGTATCCAACCTCAGACGAAATATCAAATTTCCAGAAAATTCATGGCTTTACAGAGATCTAGTTAGCTTAACAAGGAACTAAAAAACATGACAAAAATTAGTTCACACACTGGTTTACATGCTGGAAGAATACCTCAGTTTTTTTAACTAAATATATTTTCATTGTCATCCAAAATCACCTCATTCACACCTGAGCTCGAATTCAGTGATAAAAAAGATAGTTAGCAAAAGTCAGTAATCAGAAAATAACTTTTTTAAGCAGGTTCAAACAAAGAAAAGCCAAATACTTTCGATATATTTGGACTCCTATCTTTTGAAAACAGACAAACTGTCGGCTGATCATGTGAACGGATCCATTATTTTCAGGAAGAGCCACAGAATTGGGTGTCGTATAAATTCTCGTGGAATAGCATACAGTCATGACGTATAGGGGAGACTGGGGCAGGTGCGGACATCGGCTCTGCAAACCTCACTGCTCAAATTTAAATTACGCGAAGTTGTTATGCTTATACGCTTCTTTTGTCAAAATTTCCCGCACTTGCACTCTTGTAGTCACAGCAAACCAAATTTAGGGTCACTTTTTTGCACGAAAACAAGTTCTACACCTTCTACACCTCATTTTGGTAGTTCCGAAACCACTTACATCGTCGATGATTTTATTTAGGTAGTTTGAAGTTGGCTCTACCAGGTCAGCAGGCCGTCCTGATGGGGGGGACGGAGGGGGCACGACCCCCCCCCCCCCCCCCCCCCCCCCCCCCCCACGTTTTGGACATTCCGTAAATTTCGGTAGAAAGGGCATCGCGGAAAGAGCATTCGGAAGAAGAAAAAAAATTGTCCGCCCATTTCCAAATTGGGCGATTTAACATGTTACTGGTTCCCACTCGTTACCTAATTCGGAAAAATCACCGAACTTTTGTTTAGTCCGCCTCTATTGCATCGCATTTGGTCTGTCTATATGCAACGAATGGGTTCGCTATCTTTATTGAGTTCCCATTCGTTACCGAATTCGGTAATCACCGGACCTTTCTTTTAGTCCCATCTACTTCACTAGTCGGTATCTACTACCAAACACTTACTAAATTCGGTTGTTGTAGGCGGATTTAACAGGAGTTTCATTCCATTGCAAAATTCGATTGTTATACTGGTCCCGATCTATTCCTGTTACGTCCGTTGCCAATCTAGGTAATGCGGTTGTTCCGTCAATCAACAAACTCGGTAGTACGAATCGATTATTTGGTTCACACCGGTTACTGAATTCGATAATTTAAGCAGCAATTATTTAGCTCCCGTTCTTTATCGGTACTTTCAGCTCAATCCCATTCATTACCAAACTTAGCATAGTTTAGCGTGTTCCTACCGTCATTTATTTGTCTTGTGCCAACACAATTTTCCCCACAGTTAAGTACCTTGACGATTGTGAACTCAGCAAGTGCAGCAGCTTCACACAAGCATTCACTGTTATGAACCTAAACGACGAGGAATTTGAGTCTCAACTATATCTTTTAAGTGTGATTTAGAAGGGTGGCTCATTGACAGAACTTTCGAGAAAGCTTTTGTTATCGCTCTCCTGTCTCTATGGATAAAACCAAATTCTTTAGAATTTTGAAGGGTGAATTTTGTTGCTGTCAATTCAGAATAAAATGTTCTTTTTGCCTACTTTACCTTGGATGGCGACTATGATGGCCTTGGATGGCCACTGAAAAAATAACATAAGGTTTGAAGACAAGCTGACCATTCATTTCATAAAATAGAATTCGTTTTTTTTTTCTTGATCAGCTAGTTACCCCTCCAAGATGATGTGCGAGGGATAAATGGTGAAAGATATTAAATTACATACTTACTTATCATGGATTTTTGATATAAATGGTGAAAGATAATAAATTACTTAGGCTACTTACTTATTATGGATTTTTGGAGTGGGCTATTTTCTGGGTAAAAGCTTCTGCGCTTTCCCAGACAGATGGTAAATAGTAAATATACACAGAATTCAGAATTGTAAATAATCACAGATTTGTACATATGGACTTTGAACACGCACATTTTATCTTTCGTTATTTTACTTTTATCTGCATGTCGTTCAGCCCGCATCGTTCTTCCGTTTTTTAGTTACATGTCGTCTTATTATTTTTTGGTTCCGCATCGTTTTCCTGTTGTGATTCTGGTGGATTTTATGATTTAGTTTTGTTTTCTTTGCTGAGGACGGTTCGCCGGAAGTGTAACTAGCTGATAAAGAAAAAACCCAGAAAATCTCGTTTTTTCTATTTTATGAAAAAAAAACAGAACCATTCAGATACAATAGAAAAACTACATGTCAAAATGTCAGTCGGGTACTATTACATGTGTCATACAAGCCGGCAAAAAGTATGTCATACTACCCAACTCAGTCTAGTACACTAGCCCTTTTTCAGTCACGGTGCTCAAACGTCTAGCACCATGCCTGAGTGCTAGACGTTTGAGCACTGTACCTTGAATTCATGCATGGTGCATGCATTTCAGCATATAGTGCACACATGAAAAGGCAAAATTTCGATTGTTACACACTAAATAACGATAGAAATTGAGCTTTTTGGGATCCCAAAACGTAAGTGGAGGGATACCTATGACATCGCAAAAGTTGTCCGTCTGTAAGCACGATAACTCTCGAAGGGAATGAGATATTTTGACGAAACTTGGTGTGAGGATTCGTTGGGTCATCGGACCAGTCGAGTTCGTAGATGGGCTTTGTAGCCCTACATTTAGGGGTGGGGGAGGGGGTTCAAATTAAGGGGCAAACAAAATATTTTGAAACAGCTAATGTGATAGTCGATTATGGGGTAAGAAGACATGCTGAATACGATGGTGAAAACCATTTTGTCATCGGACAAGTAGTTCGCCCGGAATCCGGCCAAAACCGGAAAGTTTGTTAAAAGTAAAAGTTTTATTTGAAGTTGATTAGATATTCGATTCAGGGGTAGGAAGACATGCTGAAGACGATGGGGAAAACCATTTTCTCGACGGACAAGTAGTTCGTCCAGAACTGGCCGAAACCTGAAAGTTTGTTAAAATAAAAATTTTGTATTTGGAGTTGATTAGATGTTCGATTAAGGGCAAGAAGACATGCTGAACACTTATCTGAAAACAATTTTCTACCCGGACATGTAGTTCGCCCGGAATCCGGCCACAACCGGAAAATTGTTAGAAGTTAAAGTTTTATTTCTGGTTGATTTAACCGATTTAGGGGTAAGAAGAGATGCTGAATCCGTTTGTGATAATCATATTTTACCCGGACATATAGTTCAACCGGAATCCGGCTGGAGTCCGAAAATTTGTTATAAGGTAAATTTTTATTTGAAGTTGATTAGATGTTCATTATTGGGGAAAGAAGATACCCTGAGTTCGTTTTTTAGCTTTCTTTTTTAAGCCGGACAAGTAGTTCTGGAGTTCCGCCGAAACCGGGAAATTGGCGAAGTGGCAAGAAGTTTTCGTCAAAACAGATATGACTTATAGGGGTAAACACACATGCTGAATCCAAATCTGAACTTGGTTTTCTCAGACGATTAGCCTTAATCTGTTTCTGAATTTTAATTGTAAAAATGTTCAAGGAGTCTGGCGATGACTGGATCTGGCTAAGACAAGACCCAGTTGTCTGGATCAGATATTGAATTTTTGGGATCCCATCAGAACCTTTGGTCTTGTTCATGTGTGCACTGTATGCTGAAATCCATGCACCATGCATGAATTTCAAGGTACAGTGCTCTAGCACTCAGGCATGGTGCTCAACGTTTGAGCACCGTGACTGAAAAAGGGCTAGTAGACTGGACTGGACTAGACCCCATTTTTTATGGGATCTGCATTCTCTCCTAAATTGTGTGAGTATCCAGCAGTTTCTCAACTGCCTATGATAACTGAATACCTTACCTGGGTCCGCACAAGAATGTTCCCAGGATGTTCATATTAAGACAAAATACTTACTTTGAGGGTTAAAAAAAACATATTTTTCTGCATAAGTTCTGAGTCAGTAATATTTATTTTTAAATTCGTTTTCTCCTTTGTACAGTACCCGTCTCTTAGCTACTGCGAGCACAGATGATTAAAACCAATAGAACCAATAGTTCCGAGAGTGTGTCATACTACCCGCCAGGTCATTCTACCCGATTCTCCCTTATACATGTAAAGTTTTGCAAAACTGAAGCAAAAAAACGAAACTGAACTGAGGCAACAAAAGCAAATGCAAAAATGTGTAGGTATCCACAATTCTCGAATGTCATTCCTTGGTTAAGAAAAATTTGTCTGGGGCTGCCCCAGCCATGTCCAAACCTGCCTGACCCGGGGCAGGTCCAGACAGAACTAGCTAATAGGAAAATGGAATATGCAAATAAAATGTTGCAGGTAACATGATTCTACAAAGTAACAATAACAGCTAAGATGTGATTCTAGATAATCAGAAAAAAATGGAATCAACAGAACTTAAACAAAACCATGGTACGGTATACAAAAAGCAAAAACATAATAAACCTGTCCCCTCTCCCCTAATGTCATGTCATATTATTGAGGAGCTAACATGGGATTTGATTGTCACTAAGACAGTTTATAAAACTTAAACTCGTCTGGCACATTGCTGACCGCTCGTCTCTATATATAGATTCACATATATACTAAACAATGGGAATAAATTACAATAGTTGCATTTTTTACAACCTATCTACCACAATCTACCAAGGCCTTGTGTCATTTTCCAATTTTCAACTTTAATCCTAGCTGCTCTTTCGACCCTTTGTCCTTTCTCCCCAGGCCTCCGAAGAGGAGATTGGCAACTTCAAGGCGAGCAGACCAATCTGCTCAGGAGAATGGCACCTGACTCCAGCCTGATTCCTCTCTGACCTTAAATGTCGAATTAGAAGAAAAGAGGACTTGGTAGAGAGGCTTTTGTTTGATCTCTTTTGGCAAAAAATGCACCTAACTATTTGTGTTCAGTGTTCAGAGGTTAAAAGCTGGAATTGTTGTGACATCACGTCAGAATGGTTTGGGCACTAATTTAAATACAATTTTGCCACAAACTTTGAGATCCATGGCTAATCCATAGTTCCAAATGTGATTTATTTGGAGAAGAAGAGGTAGCGTTCCAGCAACTTATTATTAGTTACGATCGTTACTACTGGAGCCTATACTATTTCCGTCAGAAGTTAACCTGTCTATTCCATTGGTCAGCTTTGGTTGTCTTTTTCTCACCATAGAAATTTCCAGAAAAGGTCAACAATATATCAATATATTCTTCTTCTTCATCCTAGGTTTTCTTACTAGATAATAGCTTGCAAGCTGCATTGCCAGTGCATGATTTTCTGTGATGACCCACAAATTTACTGGGGATTTTATTACCGTTATGTAATCGTTGTTTAACCTAGGTACTTGGAAAAATAAGAAAGCAAACTGTATGATTGTTAGAAACAAACATGAATTCAATATTTGAAAAAACATTTTGTGTTTTAAACAGAGAAGATCTTTGTCTTTTTGACCTGATTTTTTACTTACAGAAATTGACATTGACTATCTTGTACTGTAACGATGCGGGATGCCGTGCAGTCTAGTACACTAGCCCCTTTTCAGGCACGGTGCTCAAACGTCTAGCACCATACCTGGGTGCTAGACGTTCAAGCACTGTACCTTGGATTTCATGTATGGTGCATGGATTTCAGTATACAGTGCATACATCAAAAACACAGTTTCTGTCATGACAACTGAGCACCAGCTTGGACAGGGCTGAAATTACTACCATGAATTAGAGAAATCAAAGACAATCCTTTATATATTTTTCACAACAAAAACAAAAGGGCTCGGCTGATGACAGATGTGAAAAACCTCATTTCCTTTTCTACATAGTCAAGGGTTTTGCATGCAAAGTGTCCTGTGCCTCAGCTTTTTCTACCTAGCAGCCAACCAGAATATTGGCTTTTGGGGAATAGATAGGGAAAATAAATGGAAAATAGATAGGGTGCTGTTAGGTTTTTCATCTCCGTCATCATTAGAGCCCTTTTATTTTGGTTGTGAAAGATATATAAAGGATTGTCTTTGATTTCTCTAATTCATAGAAGTAATTTCAGCCCTGTCCGAGCCGGTGCTCAGTTGTGATGACAGAAACTGTATTTTTTCTGTATGCACTGTATACTGAAATCCATGCACCATACATGAAATCCAAGGTACAGTGCTTGAACGTCTAGCACCCAGGCATGGTGCTAGACGTTTGAGCATCGTGCCTGAAATGGGGCTAGTGTACTAGACTGATGCCGTGATTCTATTTCCGTTACAACATTGCCTAAATATCTGAATTTTGAAAGATTCATAAGTGAATATGACATTAAACACACATCTTTCAACAGGTTTAACTATTTTATACAGGTTGTGGTGCATATAAGGTACATCTAAGCTAGAAAACTAATTCCGTCGGGTGCTAACGGAAATAGAAACCGACGGAAATAGTATAGGCTCTAGTACATCTAAGCTAGAAAACTAATTCCGTTCGGTGCCGACGGAAATAGAAAAGAACGGAAATAGTATAGGCTCCAGTACAGTCATACACAAATCCTCAATTTTTGGGCATGGTGCCCCAACGTCTGGGCATGCCCGAACGTATGGGCATGGTACCCATAAGTTGGAGCACCATGCTCTGGAGCATGGGCATGGTACCCCTGTGAAATTTGGATAAACTGAGACTGGTTACATACCTAAATAGGGCCTTCTCCCTGTCCTAGATCAAAAGATACCTGATTTCACTGTCTATCCAACCTCATTTTCCAATTTACAAAATGTTAGAGCACTTCCAAGATACAGAGAGTTTTTTGGAGGCCACTTCTCTTCTAGTGGGCTTATCCTATCCTTTTTCAGAAAGTTGCTGCTAGGTAGCATGGATGAGGCAAGCTTTTCAATCTGTTCACTGGAGCAAATATTTCCTTTAGATTGTTTGCCTTTTATTGTCTTTATTTTGAGTTTTTTTTTTTTTTTACCTGTTTTTACTCTGACTTTTGACTTTTTGACAACATGGAAAAGGATTGAGTAACCTAATGGCAACTACCTGTAAAAGGATAGGGTAAACCCACTGGGAAAGAAGTGGCCTCCACAAAACTCTCTGTATCTTGAAAGTGCTCTAACATTTTGGAAATTGGAAAATGAGGTTGTATAGACAGTGAAATCAGGTATCTTTTGATCTAGGACAGGGAGAAGGCCCTATTTAGGTATGTAACCAGTCTCAGTTTATCCAAATTTCACAGGGGTACCATGCCCATGCTCCAGAGCATGGTGCTCCAACGTATGGGTACCATGCCCATACGTTCGGGCATGCCCAGACGTTGGGGCACCATGCCCAAGAATTGAGGATTTGTGCATGACTGCTCCAGTATTCTTGTTATTATTGCCGTTTCAGAGCCCACAGTAATAAGTAAATTGGATCCTCTCACTTATTATTTTCGTTCCACTGCTGTTATGAGCATTACAATTTACTTACGATGGTCGCCAGCATCATAAGTGATAGTAACTATCGGTTCTGCAGCAATTCTGCAGGAACTCCCATAAGAGTGATCAGTGATGACCTCTGTCTGCTTTGGTATTATTTTCGGTCCAGAGAGCATGGTAACCATGACAATAAGGCGCTCGCCCCTCCTCCTATCATCATAACTTATAATAACTTCACTGGAACTCTGCCAGAGACTAAGAAGTGATTGCAAACTGTAATGATTGTAAAAGTGTAAAATTAGAGTGGAGAAACTTACTGGTACAGATAGCTCTTTACTGCTGCACTAATGTGCATGGTTCTCCCCAATCCCCCCAGTGCAATCCAATTCAATGGGGTTTGAGACTTCCCCTCTGTGTAATGAACCTTGAGAAATTCTGAGCAATCACTTGCAGTTTCGATTTGAATTCTCTGCCTTTGGACGTTAGCTCTGTGGCGTCTAGGGACGGTAAAGACAAGACGGGTCGGAAGCTCCAAAGGCCCAAAATACTATAGGCGTATTCTCGCCGTTCCCCGAGGACTCCTCGGGGAATCGAAGGGAACGGCGAGAATAGAGGGAGTCACTCCACGCGGACTCCGCGTACAGCAACAGCGAGAACACGGGGAATGCTTCCAAAATCGATTTTGTTTGAATAAGAAATATGCAGTTGACGAAATGAGTCTGGATCCAGTTTATTTTTGGTTTTGTTTATTCTGATTATTTTTAATTAATTTTACATTGCACCAATACCAGCAAAAATTGATTCCCCTCCGAATCTGAAAGGGAGTCCTTTTTGATGACGGGGATGATAATCGGAGCATTCCCCGTCCGTGGGGACTCGCGAGAATACGGGGAGTGAGTCCCCGGGACAAACAAAAACGCGGGGACTCCTCATGTGGAGTCCTCGGGGGACGGCGAGAATACGCCTTATATGTCAAAAACACGCCAGCAATCCTCAGGAAGAAGGAGTAAGCGTGTCCGTACGACTCAAACTCAACGACTCAGATCCAGTCAATCAATCATCGCGATCTTTGGCAGCAGGTGTGACACCACTTCTGCCTTTCTTCCGCTAGATACCCGGAGAGGCCGGAGATTATCCATCTGCAATGAGAGATAGTCATCAAGAGTAGTCTACTAAAATATGTTGTATTGGTTCAGGAGCTTAAATTCCTTATAGTTACCGACATTCGGTACCTATACAGAATATCGAATAGCCTATCATTAAAACTTATTTAGTATAATGATCGGGATTCAGTAATTTATTCGTTTTAATCAGGAGTCAGGACTACGTAGTTACAACGAATCACTTCTTTTGGTTCGATTAGACCAAGTTATAGAGCGTGTTCCATGACTTCCATCCTACTCACCGTAGTTACTACGCATAACGTCAAAGCTGGAACGCATTTTCTATTGTGACCAAAATATCGTGCCAAGGGCTTAGGATACTTGTTGGCGGCATGTATTGGCGATTTTGAAGTTCCGTACTTTGGTGATAAATATTCCTTCAGCCCAAGCTGAATACGAATCATATTTGACGGTGTAAAACGGATAGGTCAGCTATATTTTATTAGAGGTATATTTCGGCCCTTCTTGGCAAGAGTCCTCTTCAGGATCAAGCCGCTCAAGCTGGAAAATGAAGTTGTGGATAAACGATTAAAGATTCTTCCTTAAATATTTGATTTTGTGAACTTCTTCTCTGAAAATTGGTTGGACTTTAAGCTGGTGCTGTGATTTCATTTTGGACACGGAACGGTCAGCGTAGTAACTTTTCGTGAGGTTGGAGCGGAATTTGAAACTAATAGTTACTCTTGTTAGAAAGGTGGAACACGCTCTTGGTGCCGAGATTGAACACATTTTTCTATTTCCAGCAAAATATTGTGCCATGGCTAATCGGACCAATCACGTCAAAGAGATTTGTAGTTTGTATTTGTAGCTGAGATTTTGTAGTTGAGCGTGTTCCACCCTTCTAAAAATAATAACTATATTAATTACTATTTTCGTTCCAACCTCGTGAAAAGTTACTACGCTGACCGTAATAGTAACTATTTGCTTACCACGCTCGGAAGTGTCGTAAGCATAGTATCTACGGATCTCTGTAATGTGATTGGCCGGAATGGCCGGATTAGCCCGTGGCACAATATTTTGCTTAAAGTAGAAAAATGCGTTCCAGCCTTGACGCCAAGAAGTCAGAATTCGTGACATTACTCTTGCGTAGTAACTATGATAAGTAGGGTGGAACACGCTCAACGTGGTTGGCCAGATTACCCCGTGGAGTGATATTTTACCGAAAATTTAAAATGCGTTCCAGCCTTGACGCCAAGTATGGAATACCAAATAGGACAAAATGTTCCGAACGAAAAAATCATAGGTAAAAATCAGGAGTAAATATCACAGGGAAGTACAAATAAAATAGATATTGATTGAAGATGGAAAGAAATCAATGGTAGAATTCACTAGGAGAAATCATGGGGAAAATTCATTGGGAAAAATCACGGGTAAAATTCACGCAACTTCGATCAAAGAAATCAATTGTAAAATTCACGGGGAAATATCAAAGGGAAATTTCACGGTGCCGCTCCGCTAACTTCAAACGAGAAATCAATGGTAGAATTCAATGGGAAATATCACAGGTAAAATTCATGGGGAAATATGAAAGAGAAAATTCACTGTTCACTTGGAAATATCACAGGTAAGGTTCACTAGAAAATATCAAAGGGAAATTTCACGCAATAATTGAAGATTTGTTTCTGCTATGGGCTGGCAATGGAGCGCAATTTGGAAAGGCAGAGAATTTAAATTCAATGTAAGCATGATCAATTTTGAAGTTTGAAGAAGAAGGTAGTTCATTTAGATCTTGAAGATGTGAGATCTGTATATAGCAGAGTGAGTTCAGCTGCTGCAGTAGCACACATTTTTGCTTGCTACCCAAGAACCCTCTTGAGATAAGGTTAGATACTTTCAGAAACACAATTTGTGTTTCTGACCTCCTGTGCATCTTTCCCCAAGTGCTTATAGGCTACTTATGAATTTCTAATTCAGATGCCCGTTTCTGCAATCCAGGCTGGCCCCACCATAGAGACAAAACTAACTTGAGTCTATGAGACTGCCATGCCAACTGGCGTAGTTGCAGCAGTTGCGATAATGCTTTTTTTTAATTGTTCTAGACAGAGACTAGACATACGTCTAAAAATGTACTTTCCGGGAAAAAACGTACCAGACTCCAAAAAAGCAATTTTGTCACTCCAGTAGTCTATACAATATTTTTCTTTTTGCTTTTTTTTCTCTCTTTGCTCCCATTGGTTCCCATTTTCTTTTCTATCCACCTTTTTCTGCACCTTTGTGTCTTTGGGGATAGAGCCTTGGCAGGAAGGAGTGCTCAGGATCAAATGTGTCTATCGAGGTAAATTAGTTATGCCAAACCTGTGTAACTAGGAGCTGCAAAGTCTCACAAAATCTGTGAGAAAGGAAAAGTGGTTGGGTTGCGAAGAAATTCGTCTTGATTCTTGAGTCACAGACGAGAAATGACTCTTCCGAGTTATAACTCTTGCTAAATTAGTACGATAAGTCAAGTAGTCAAGTTCTTTTTTTTAGTTCTAAAGAGAATGTACTGATTTTGTACCAGTTCAACGTAATTGTACTGATTTTCCGACTTCTAAAAAAAGTTGTACAGATGTACAGGTCAGAGAAAAAAGTGCTGAATCTTGTGCAGTTGTACCACCCATCGCAACACTCACTTGCAGTGTCTTTTACACACTCTTACAGCAAAGTGAAGAGTGAACCGTTATAAGTTCGTTTTCGATTTGAGTGGTGTTGCTTTGAGGAATTTGAACCCATATTCTGTGGATTTATCTATTTCACAAATTTTTAGTATTTTAGCACATGACCTTAATGTGGTTAAATTAGCTGTCTGCCGCCCAAAGAGTTTTATCATGCGAGTGTCGTTTCTCAAGATGAAATTGCCAGACCTTAAAGATGTTGGTCTTTGTGTATGGAACATAGCAAAAATACTCGGCGTTACGATCGATGATAACCTAAGATGGCACTCTCATGTTGACCAGATCATTTACAAGTGTTCTTTACTTCTTCGTTCGTTTTCAGTTCTCCGCCGGTTTATGCTGCCTAAAAAATAATGAGATCTATTTATTGTACTTATATCAGACCTAATGCAAAATACGCATGTCCAGTTTGGCATCCCGAACTATCAGCATCGCAATCTGATAAGGTGGAAGTGATTCAGAAAACGGCTATTCGAATCCTTGGGAATTGCTATACGTCTCATGAAGAAGGCCTAAGGACTTTATCTCTGACGACCTTGTAGGAGCAAAGGCATAAGCTGACCATGAATTTTGGTTGGAAATGCCTCTGCTCAGAAAAACATCGGGATATTTTACCGGAGTTCGAAAATTGGAAGTGTGTGCAACCCGGTACAAGAGGGCAGACAAAGTCCTTGGGTCTTCAAAAACTTAAGCCCCCGCCAACGAAATCATCCGAGAGGTACCTGAATTCATTTGTCCCTTATTTTATTAAGCATTTTAACTCGACACATTTTTGAATGTATTGTATTATGATTGTAATCCGTTGTGATGTTGACAGTCGGAGGCTAGCTGTATGCTATTAAAACGATTTGATTTGAACTTTGTCTTTTTTTCAAGCGAATATCGCCATCTCTTTTAACTTCTTTTAATTTTTTCAAGCCAATGATGCTGATTTCCTGATTGAAACGGGGCATCAAGATGGTTCAAGGATTTCTCAGGGCTGGTAATTTTTACCAACTGTTTCTGCAGAAAAAAACAACTATTTTGACGAAAAATCTATCAATTTTCAGAAAAAGCGACTGTTTTCATGAAAAAAAATCAACTGTTTTAACGAAAAAGCGTTGCGCTTCGCGCCGACTCTGTTATTGTTTACTGACTGGCCTGCAGCATTGGGGGGGGGGGGGCATTCCCCCCTCCCCCCCTCCAGTTTTGATGCCCCTGTTTGTGAGACCCTGTGTCTCAGATGTCCCAGTTCAGATTTCCGGACTCGGCCCGGTAAGTAATTGATAATAACTTACTTTAATAAGATATTTATAGTCGGTAGAAGCTTCATTTATTTATTACAGGTTTGTTTCATTCCCCGAAGTTGAACAAGAGGATTGAAAGCCTGACGAGGACCCTTGCCAAGAAGGGCCGAAATATCGCTGATGAAGAATTGTAGCTGACGTATCCGTTGAAAACATTGTTGGAATAAAAGTGTGGGCACATTTTTAAGGGGACCACGAATTCGTTCTTAAGCAAAACCCTTCAGCCAAACCTCATTATGGGCTCTCGGGAACCATTAAAAAGTACTGTTTGATCATAAGTATCTTGTATGCTTTGTTGCCGAGATATGCACTTTACAGAGTGTTCAAGTGAAGTGGTCACCAAGTTCGTACCAATCCTCTATTCTAATTGTATCTCAAGATCTTCTGTGCCCTCTTACAAATCTATTTTTATTCAACATGTTTTGAAACTCCTTTTGTTCAAAGACACTGCAAGTACACCGACAGTAGCCTACACCAGCTGGCATAGCAGTCTCAAGTTAGTTTTGTCGCTATGGTGCAGCTTCCACAAAGATTGCAGAACTGAGCATCTGAATTGGTGATTCAGAAGTATAAGCACTTGGGGAACCGTGCCACAAAACTGAGGAATTGTGTATGAATGGCCTAGTTTGACCATTTGGCATACAGTCATGAATCTCAATAATATAGGAGGTCAGGCCTCTTGGCTGGAAAATTAGCCTGATATAGTAAATTCTCCTTTGCTTTGTACAACTTGTGATCCAGTGTGCATTGGAATCGTCGAGACAATGGAACATTTGCTGTCAGAATGTCCTAGGTTTGCAAGTCAGAGAGCGATTTTGATGACAAAGGTTTCTTCACTGTCTGTTCAGGTTAATACCAGGAATATTTTGGGATTTGGAAGGTTCAAAGAAGAAGTAGAATGGCAGATCCTCTCTGCCCTTTGTGATTTTGTGTCCCGAACAGGACTGTTGTCTTACATGTGATCTCATAATCACTTGTCGTCTTTTATGTGGTTATCTGCCGAGATTTTTACAAATCCGTTAAGTTTGGTGGTGCAGAGCCAAGCCAACAACTTGTGTTTCTGAATATATCTCAAAACGGTCCTTGGACAGTAAAAAACGTGTGCTATTGCAGCAGCTGAAGTCCCTCTGCTCAGTCATGCACAAATCCTCAATTTTTGGGCATGGTGCCCCAACGTCTGGGCATGCCCGAATGTATGGGCATGGTACCCATACGTTGGAGCACCATGCTCTGGAGTATGGGCATGGTATCCCTGTGAAATTTGGATAAACTGAGACTGGTTACATACATAAATAGGGCCTTCTCCCTGTTCTAGATCAAAAGATATGTGATTTTACTTTCTATCCAACCTCATTTTCCAATTTACAAAATGTTAGAGCACTTCCAAGATACATAGAGCTTTTTGGAGGCCACTTCTCTTCTAGTGGGCTTATCCTATCCTTTTCCAGAAAATTGCTGCTAGGTAGCATGGATGAGGCAAGCTTTTGAATCTGTTCACTGGAGCAAATATTTCCTTTAGATTGTTTGCCTTTTATTGTATTTATTTTGAGTTATTTTTTTTTCACCTGTTTTTACTCTGACTTTTGACTTTTTGACAACATGGAAAAGGATTGAGTAACCTAGAGCGTGTTCCATCCTACTTACCGTAGTTACTACGCATGACGTCACAAATTCTGGCTTTTTGCCGTCAAGGCTGGAACAATTTTCTATTTTCCAGCAGGATCTCACGCCAGGGACGAATCCGACCAATCACGTTCCAGAGATGCGTAGTTACTACGCTTACCACGCTCCCGAGCATGGTAAGCAAATAGTAACTATTAGTTACTATTCCGACAAGGTTGGAACGGTCAGCGTAGTAACTATGAGGATGGAACGGAAATAGTAACTAATAGTAACTATTGTTACAAGGGTGGAACACGCTCCTAGTGGCTACTACCTGTGAAAGGATAGGGTAAACCCAGGTAAACCCACTGGGAAAGAAGTGGCCTCCACAAAACTCTCTGTATCTTGAAAGTGCTCTAACATTTTGGAAACTGGAAAATGAGGTTGGATAGACAGTGAAATCAGGTATCTTTTGATCTAGGACAGGAAGAAGGCCCTATTTAGGTATGTAGCCAGTGTCAGTTTAACCAAATTTCACAGGGGTACCATGCCCATACAGGAGTGTTGCATGAAGCTGCCCTTACTATGACACCGCCCACCCCCCAATTGGCCATGGTACATGATCCTGCCACCTTGGATCATGAAGCTGCCACCCCCAGCAAAATCATGCAAATTCCAAGAAAACAGCTAATTTTGTTATTTACAAAAGGTCAAGGAACCTCTCTGACCAAACAGCTGGCCTCTAACTTCACCATGTAGCAAAATACTATTTTTAGCAAAGTGGGTGACTTCGTGATCACTTGGGTGCCTATATTCTTTCGTGTTTTCCAGCTTAGCCTTGAACAATTACAAGTAAACTATGGTACCAGCAGAAAGTGAAGGTTCTAAGCTTCCTTTCAGGATACTCCACTGAATTTTATCTCAACCTTTACTCTTTTTCCCTAAGTCATTTCCCAAAAATAGGAGTTTAGGGTGGCGGCTTCACGCAGCACTCCTGTACTCCAGGGCATGGTGCCGTAACGTATGGGCACCATGCCCATATGTCCAGGCATGCCCAGACGTTGGGGCACCATGCCCAATTGAGGATTAGTGTATGACTGCCTCTGCTATACAGAGATCTCACAGATCAAACTGAAGTACCATCTGACCATGCTTGCACTGAATTTAAATTCTCTGCCTTTCCAAATTGCGCTCCATAGCCAGCCCATAGCAGAAACAAATCTTTAATTATTGCGTGAAATTTCCCTTTGATATTTTGTGAACCTTACCTGTGATATTTCCAAGTGAACAGTGAATTTTCTCTTTCATATTTCCCCATGAATTTTACCTGTGATATTTCCCATTGAATTCTACCATTGATTTCTCGTTTGAAGTTATAGCGGAGCGGCACCGTGAAATTTCCCTTTGATATTTCCCCGTGAATTTTACAGTTGATTTCTCCTCGTGAAATCTGTTCGAAATTGCGTGAATTTTCCCCTTGATTTTTCCCAATGAATTTTCCCCATGATATTCTCCAGTAAATTTTACCTTTGATATTTCCTAGTGAATTTCACCCTTGATATTTCCCTGTGAATTTTACAATTGATTATCTTTTTAAATTAGCGGCACCGTGAAATTTCCCTTTGATATTTTCCAGTGAATTTTTCTGTTGATTTCTCCTCGTGAAATTTGATCGAAGTTTCGTGAATTTTACCCGTGATTTTTTCCCATGAATTTTCCCCATGATTTCTCCTAGTGAATTCTACCATTGATTTCTTTCCATCTTCAATCAATATCTATTTTATTTGTACTTCCCTGTGATATTTACTCCTGATTTTTACCTATGATTTTTTCGTTCGGAACATTTTGTCCTATTTGGTATTCCATAGCCAAGAAGCCAGAATCTGTGACATCATGCGTAGTAACTACGGTAAGTACGGTGGAACACTCTCAATATGAAATACCAAAAGGTACGAAATGTTTCGGACCAAAAATATTCAGGTTAAGCTCACAAAACGCACCCGCTTCAAAGAGCGACAAAGAGGTGACGGAGACCCGCTTGAAGTGTTAAAAAGGATATCTACTCGCACACCCGTATCCAGGAATTTATTTGGGGGGGGGGGGCCTTTCGGTGGGGGGGTTCCTGCGGGTCGCAAAAAAAAAGTACAAAAAATACAAAGATCAGAGGGAAAAGTCTATAAAAATTAGCATTTTTGTATGTTTCGGGGGTGGGGGGATTAACACCCTACCCCCCCCCCTGGATATGACCTTGTCTCCTCGTCTCCTTCATCAGTCGGAAGAAAAAATACTCACCACCATCTGCTGAAATTTGGTGTCGACCGATTAACGGATTAATCCATGTTGATTGTGATTGTCCCTAGAACGGTTTATAAATGTCAGCGCGTCCGGAGCCTCGCTGGCCGCTCGGATATATATAAGTAAAAGAAATTAAAAGGAAAAGAGTGTTATTATATATTAGTGTTTTTTGTTGTTTTTTTGTATGTCAAATTTTTGCCATGGCCCTCGGGCTGCTTGTAGCAATAAACTATCTATCTATCTATATATAGATAGAAATATCTAATTTCTCGATTCTTCTGTGACGTCACAGCATGGTCACGGGCCTCAGAAAGCAGGCTGAAGTTAAAGGCACAGAAAACTTGACTACGTAACTTTCGGCCATCAAAAACCGAATTGCTTGTTCGGAAATTTTGAAGCCTTCAAGCTCCCGTTTCTGTTGAAACTTTTCTATATTATACAACTAAAAAAAAGCCAGCAATTGTTTTCCAATTATTTACAGGCTCAGATTAATTATTAAACATATATAAGTCAGTCTCAAAGCTATTCCACGCAATGTTAAAGGTACAGAAAACTTGACCAAGGAACTTTCGGCCATCAAACCAACCTGGGGGGGCTTTGATAAAGATACAGGGACTTATTGTCGACAGGACTCCCCTTCTTTGTTATCTCGAACCCCCTCCTTAGTGTTCCCAAAGCTGTCCCAAAGCTAGCTGGCAGGCCCTTGCCCCTTAGCCCCTTTCCGTTCTCATAGCTTGTTCACACGGGGCTGAAACAGCGGCCGATTCTCGATCAGCGGCTGATTTACGCGCGTAAATAGCGGTTGAAAAAATTCCAAAAATCAGCCGCTGATTTTCCAAATAGGCGCTTATTTACGTCGCGGTCACCGATCGGGATAAACTAAATCATTTGGAATGTGACCTTTGATGACTCTAGGGACTGTAAACAGACTGTAATTAGGGGAATTAGCCAAGCTCGGCGAGTTTTAGGTTAGTCCAGTTCAAATTCTGTCAGAGCAATGTGAATATAACATTATTTTTACGTTTAGCATACAAGGGTTACTAAATGATTTCGAAAAAAAGATAGAATAATTTTCTGATTTCAATAGCGTATGCTCTGTTTATGTCTGATATTTTTTTTAATGTTTTTCTTAGATAATACAATAATTTCAATAATTTTTCCATTCACTGAAAAGTGACTGAACAACACTAAATGACTGCATTCTGTTCTCGTATTATTTATATTTATTATTAGTTATATTTGATGTTCAGTTTTAAAAACAAAAATATTTAAATTAACTTTGTTTGCTCTTTAACTTGAAATTTACCTAGTCACCTGAAATCTGTCAATATTCGATTTATGGCTTTTATCTACTCTAAAGACTACAAATCAACTATATTTGACTTTGAAAAACTCACAAGATGTTTGTGTTAATTTTATATATTTTGTTACAAACAAAAAGAACATTCAGAATTAGGTTTTTCTTTTTAATTCTCCCGTCAACCCCAAACAGTTGATCCGTCGTCTGAACAGATCAGCCGCTGTTTACGCGCTTATTTCAGTCCCGTGTGAACAAGCTATGATTTCGGTTGAAATTCCAAAAACAGCCGCTTATTTTCCAAATAGGCGCTTATTTTCGTCGCGGTCACCGATCGGGATAAACTAAATCCTTTGGAATGTGACCTTTGATGACTCTAGGGACAGTAAACGGACTGTAATTAGGGGAATTAGTCAAGATTGGAGAGTTTTAGGTCAATCCAGTTCAAATTCTGTCAGAGCAATGTGAACATAACATGATTTTTACATTGATAGCTTGTTCACACGGGGCTGAAACAGCGGCCGATTCTCGATCAGCGGCTGATTTAGCGCGTAAATAGCGGTTGAAAAAATTCCAAAAATCAGCCGCTGATTTTCCAAATAGGCGCTTATTTTCGTCGCGGTCACCGATCGGGATAAACTAAATCCTTTGGAATGTGACCTTTGATGACTCTAGGGACAGTAAACGGACTGTAATTAGGGGAATTAGTCGAGCTTGGGGAGTTTTAGGTCAATCCAGTTCAAATTCTGTTAGAGCAATGTGAACATAACATGATTTTTACATCGAGCATAAAAGGATGATTTCGAAAAAAAGGTAGAATAATTTTCTAATTTCAATAGCGTGTGTTCTGTTTATGTCTGATACTTTTTCAATGTTTTTCTTAGATAAAACCTGGATAAAACAATAATTTGAATAATTTTCCCATTCAACCTTCACTGAAAAGGGACTGAACAACACTAAATGATTGCATTGTCTTCTTGTATTATTTATATTTACTATTAGTTATATTTGATGTTCAGTTTTAAAAACAAAAATATGTAAATTAATTTTATTTGCTTTTTAACTTAAAAACGCCTAAAATCTGTCAATATTCGATTTGTGGTTTTAATCTACTCTAAAGACTACAAATCAACTACATTTGACTTTGACAAACTCACAAGATGTTTCTGTTAATTTTATATATTTTGTTACAAATAAAAAGAATATTAGGAATTATGTTTTTCTTTTAAATTCTCCCGTCAACCCCAAACAGTGATCTGTCGTCTGAACAGATCAGCCGCTGTTTACGCGCTTATTTCAGTCCCGTCTGAACAAGCTATCATCGGGAAGGCTGCAATCGCTTGTAAAATGTAACCTGGAAGAAGACGGATCAAAAGTCACCAACAATAATAAAATTGAACAAATAGGAGAAGGACTACTGTACGCAAGGTCTTGAATTCTCTTTGCTAGAGACAACCTAACTTGACTATTTCAAGCTCAACTTCTCTTTCAAGATGGAAGTCAGCAGGCCACTGGAGTCAAAAATTGAGGGAAGAGTGGACCGCCTGGACAACACCATTGATAGGATGAAGGTAACACTGTTGGTTAGGCTAGTAGTGTTCAGCCGATGGGGTTTGAGCTGAATAGGCCTTGAGCCCAAGCTGACTTGGAAACATACATATACATGTATTAACTGTATGAATATGTGTTTGAGCTGTTCATAGGGTAGCCACAAAAAGCCCTACCGGCAGTAGCACACAGTAGATGTGCCGATTTTCCGTAATGAAAAATGAGTTTCTGGGAACTTCACATAAACTTTTTTCAATTGTTTTCAGTTAAAAATAACTGACAAAATGTTTTAAATTACCACTGTATTCAGGAAAAAATCCTAGATTCAATAAAGACATTGGTAATACAGTCTAGTACACTAGCCCCTTTTCAGGCACGGTGCTCAAACGTCTAGCACCATGCCTGGGTGCTAGACGTTCAAGCACTGTAGGCTACCTTGGATTTCATGTATGGTGCATGGATTTCAGTATACAGTGCATACATAAAAAACACAGTTTCTGTCATAACAACTGAGCACCAGCTCGGACAGGGCTGAAATTATGAATAATTACTACCATGAATTAGAGAAATCAAAGACGACTCTTATATATTTTTCACAACAAACAGTGCATACATAAAAAACACAGTTTCTGTCATAACAACTGAGCACCAGCTCGGACAGGGCTGAAATTATGAATAATTACTACCATGAATTAGAGAAATCAAAGACAACTCTTAATATATTTTTCACAACAAAAACAAAAGTTCTCGGCTGATGACAGATGTGAAAAACCTCATTTCCTTTTCTGCATAGTCAAGGGTTTTGCATGCAAAGTGTTGTGTGCCTCAGCTTTTTCTAGCAGCCAACCAGAATATTGGCTCTTGGGGAATAGATAGGGAAAATACATGGAAAATAGATAGGGTGCTGTTAGGTTATTCATCTCCATCATCATTAGAGCCCTTTTGTTTTTGTTGTGAAAAATATATAAAGGATTGTCTTTGAATTCTCTAATTCATTGTAGTAATTTCAGCCCTGTCCGAGCTGGTGCTTAGTTGTGATGACAGAAACTATGTTTTTTCTGTATGCACTGTATACTGAAATCCATGCACAAAATCCAAGGTACAGTGCTTGAATGTCTAGCACCGTGCCTGAAATGGGGCTAGTGTACTAGACTGCGGTAATATGTGCTTATATTATTTTTAAATAATTGCATGTAAACTAATGTATAAAAAAAAGTACCTGAAGTTCCCTAGAAGAATTTATTAATACCTAGGACTGAATATTCATAACTGGCTACACCAGTAGCCTAAATAGCTGGTTCTTCGAACTTGAGCATCTTATTCCCAGTTTCTCTTATAATCCACCATAATCTGCTCCCAATGAAAAAAAAAGAACACCTAGTTTCAATAAAAATGACAAAACAAAATGGCGGCCTGACTAATGTTGCTGTGTGACATCATCATTCTCGGAATATTTTCAGCATGAAATTTCGCGATTTTTGAACACGTTTAGGCATGCTGCCGGCAAGCTCCCATTGTAATTAGGGTTTTTCAAATCTAGAATTGGGATACTTAGCAGCAAATTATGAGGTATTATTGAGCTCAAACCAAAGCTGAAGTTCAGGAGAATCTTAATCCTATGACCAGAAGATCAGAATTTGAAAGTTATTTTTTTAGTAGCTACCCTACTGTTGGGAAGGTGGATGACCTTGTTCTGAAACTGTGTAAGAAGCTTATACATTTTTGGGGATTGTTGTTGACCAGCTCAGACAGTATTTGTAAAGTTCCCAAAGTTGTTAGTGCAGTTTACAGGATCACTTGGTATTTCCTTCCAGTTTCCATCATCTTTTCAATCTAGTAATAACAATCTCAAACTTTGAATGTCACTGTGACTCAGTGATACTTCACAGTTGTCCAAAAAATGATATAAATATCTTGAAAGAAAGATCTACTTTTCTTCTTTTTTTCCCAATATTTTTCCTTCTGACCTATCTTGGCAGTATTCCAGACTAGTAAAAATACAATAATAACTCCAATGATTGAGCTGAGACATATTTCCATCATGGCAGATATTCTTACTGAAAATTCTTATTACTTGTTCAAAATACTCTTATCCCATTGGCTACTTAAAAGTCTTGAACCTGATTGGCTGAACCTGATTGGCTTTTTTTATACCTCGGCGGCTTTCAGCATTGTCATCACTACCATGTTCTTTCAAACTAGGTACGCCTTAAAAACAGAGTGTGATCCTGTAGCTCAGTAGCCACAGAAACCGCTGTCAGCAGTAGTGAAGATTTGTAATGAAACAATGGATTTCTGCAAATTTGTCTTATCTGTTTTTCAGTTTTTACTATCTAAAACAGCTTCCAGAAATATTTAAAATAAATCACTGTATTCAGGACTGATTTTCTATTTAATAAGGCCAGCTATAAAGTGTTTATATTATAAATAATATTACAGGAGGGATATCCAACCTCGAATTTACACAACCTTGAACCTGGACCATAAAAGTTGAAGGAAATTTCAGTCCACTCCTAAAAAGGTCCAAGCTGTCAAGAAGGAGACCCTGAGTGGCCCAGGACCTGTTTGGGACACACAGAAATTGCCATGTAAGGTTTTCAGGCTAAGTTCGAGGTCATATAAATTCGAGGTTGGATACCTCTCCTGTACATGTAAATTCAACTTTATAAAAAGTAACTGATCTTGTCTATACAAATTTGTTGATACCAAGCAGTACAAGACAGCAGGAAACAGAACCGTTAAATCCATGGGTCTTGTGACTTGAAGGTTGTATTCACATTTTCTCTTGAAATTCATTTGCTGGGGTATCCCATGCACTCAAAACTTACTCATTTCATAGAATCTCACAAAGACACATGGCTCCAAACAAGGACACCATGTAGTGATGTCACTAAGTAGTTCTGGGGAGGTAAATTGTAAAGCCCAAATTCATCAGCATTTATATTGTAAATTAGCCTACTCTTTTTCTAAAGAAGATTTAAGACACAGATTTAAGATTTAAGACACATTTAATACTAAGACAGAGACAAGGTAGAGGTGATTTTGACCTCAAAGCAAAGCTAAAAGGTAGGAAAATTATATTCTGATGTTAAAAGGCTTAGGTTTTGAATTTTTATTTAGTGGCTAAAGGTTTTTTTTTCTGTAATGTTCCTTAGAGAGCTATGCAAGAAGCTCACTATTATTAACTTTTTCTAAAATTCACGAAGTCAACCAATCAGAGACAGGTGGCAGAAGATGCATCAGACTCAATTTTCAAATTAATTTCAAAATGTAGAATTAGCAAACGGAAGATGCAATGATTTCTCCATTCTGAAATAAGCCCCGTTCGTATTCAGGTATTCTCAAGAGAAGCACGAAGATAGAATTTGTGTAATAATTCGCCACACATAAGTGTGAAGTTAACAAGGTCAAATTCTCTTCTGAGTAGCAAACTTTAGGGAACATGCTTTCATATAAACTATGAACCTTGCAAACATTGCATGTACTATCCTATAGTGGCTTTATAGGTACGGGGGTCGAGCGTTGGCACCTGTTATAACTTGCTGATTCTCTCCTCCAACTTTGAATGTCTTCATCTCAACTATCAGAATTCCCAAAAAAGCAAACACTGTCTCAAAAGAATGCCAAGAAACTCCATTTTATTACTCCCTTTCATCAGAAACACTAATATCCAAGCTGCTTTGACAGAACATAATTTCTGTGATGAGCCCAAAATTTGTAGGGTAACTTTCCAGTTGCTGCTGGTCACCCAACTTAGTTTCCCATTTATTTTATTATCATTGTTTGAATCAAGAAGCCAATAGAATTCTCCATCTTTGGTCCCATGTAGCGACCTATGGATGCCCCAACAAAACTGAGCTCATCTCGAGTTACTTACTGTGCTTTGGGTTGATGCTCGTCTACTTCCCTCTTCGCCGCAGCACATATCAGAGAAGAAAGTGCAGCAGGCATGCTTACCTGCCCTGCACCGCGTCATGTGTGGCGTCACAATGGTAGACAACCAATGGGATTTGTTCTCGAAATTTCTTCTCAAGGGCTTTACTGCAATCCGATTGGATACCCGGTGAACTGCTTGTTCGGCGAGAGACAGAAGTTCAGACATAGATTCAACTTGTCTCTTTACTCAAATCGACTGTCCCATTGGCCTGAAATGAAGTGTATCACATCTTAGTTTGAAACCTCCTCCTGCACCCACCTTAAGCATAGAGCTATACGGCCGATCTACAAACTTGACCTGTATGCGTCAAAACTGCAAAAATATGTGTGGACGTACCTTTGTCGTGATCACGTGACAGACGAATGGACAAACTTTACACGTTCATAGGCTTCTCGTCACTACTTTTTGAGATCCCAAAAATTAAAATGAGTTGTGTAATTGCTGAAAACAAACTTAGCCTAAAGGAGGATTTTCGCAAGCTGGAAATCAAAGTCAGAATCACTTTCCAATGTTTTTTTCGCTGCTTCGGAAAGTTGCAGAACTTTCCACCGGCTTTTGCGCTTCGGAAACCGCAGCCGCAGCGGTCACTTCTCGCTCTCTGAAAGTGATTCCGGAAAGTTCGCGGAAAGCTCCGCGGAAAGTTGAATGCTTTGGCGGGAACTTTGGGAGTCTGGAAAAAACACTGCAAGTGTCATTAATGAGCGGAAAAAACACGGCAAGCATCACTAGGAATGACTTTGTTGGAGCACATGAGAATCGAAGTATGTATCATGTCTATTCTGAAAAGTTTGGAATTGAACACTTTGTCGGCAATTTCAGCTTTTCATGCGTTTCCGCGTTCAGTCCAGTAGGAAAGTAGAAAATGATTGCATGAATCGCTTTCCAACAGTCTTCGCGATGCGCTTTCGCTCTCCGGCCCTCTAACTTGTGAACACAACTCTTACTGCTACTATCACTTCGCAAGTATGTAAATCAGATTTGGCCAACCAATAAACAACACCGTAGGATCTTTGCTAATTATAAATAAGAGCAAGTTACAAAACAGTAGCCGGTAGGGTAACGTTTGAAGTAATTCATCAGACTTTAGTTTTGACGATAACTAGACAGCTGATTAATGCTATAGGTGTATTCTCGCCGTTCCCTTCGATTCATCCTCATCAACGAGAACACGGGGAATGCTTCTAAAATGGATTTTGTTCTAAAAAAAAAATGTGCAGCTTACAAAACTAGTCTAGATCCACTTTATTTTTGGTTTTGTTTATTCTGATTCCTTTTAATTAATTTTACATGCACCAACACCAGCAAAACTTATTCCCCTCCGAATATGAAAAGGAGTCCTTTTTGATGATGATGATGATATTCGGAGCATTCCCCATCCGTGGGGACTCGCGAGAATACGGGGAGTGAGTCCCCGGGACAAACAAAAACGCAGGGACTCCTCAAGTGGAGTCCTCGGGGAACGGCGAGAATATACCTTATGCGAAGAAGAAATTGCATTGCAGATTGTGTCCATTAAGGTCCTAAAGATAAGACGGATATGAAATTGGACAACTTTTTCTTTCAGATTTGTCCATTCCTGCTGAGGGTTTTTTGTAGCACGGGGAAACACAACCCGATTGACGATTTTAGGAATGGATTGGTTCCACAGCACAATGAGTGTCAGATATATACATGGTAAGTCCTTTGAGTTTGTGTCTTAAAATTAAAAGTTTTCTCCAGAATATCAGTTCTGACAATTGCTTGCATAGAGCGTGTTCCATCCTACTCACCGTAGTTACTACGCATGACGTCACGAATTCTGCTTTTTGCCGTCAAGGCTGGAACGATTTTTCTATTTTCCAGCAGGATCTCACGCCACGGGCGAATCCTACCAATCACGTTACAGAGATGCGTAGATACTACGCGTACTGTACAGAAACGTGCACTCAGAATTATATACAGAGGACCTAAAATGCCTTATTGTTTTCTTTTAAATCATTTTAAACTTGAGACCCTCCATCATAGACTGGAGAGGCTGTGCAGAGATTTTGGTATAAAGTCCCTACAGAACCCCTCCTTCCGCTCCCTTCTGCCGCCTCTCCTCCAACCTCAACGTTTGCGTCCGCAAAGAGCGTGTGCGGAGCGAATACCCAAGCTAGAACCCCGCTACTACCGTACGGAGCGGTACCGTAATAGTTTTATCCCTAAATTTGTACATATTTTCAACAAAGAGGTTTAGTCATTCTTGTGTGTGTCTCACTTTTATGTTTTTGTGTTAGGCCATACTCAGTCTGAATTATTTATCTTGATATTATGACAGACATTTTTGATTTGCCTTCATGTATATTGACGTATTCAACGCGCCATTTGGCCCCAAGCCACGATATGTGTTGATATTTGAAATAAACTGAAACTAAACTACACTTACTCTGCTCCCGAGCATGGTAAGCAAATAGTAACTATTAGTTACTATTCCGACAAGGTTGGAACGGTCAGCGTAGTAACTTTTCGTGAGGATGGAACGGAAATAGTAACTATTGTTAGAAGGGTGGAACACGCTCATGATGTCAGCTGGGCCTGTTTCTAGCAAAAAAACGGTGAATTGTGGTGGTTTCTACTTTGTATCGGAAACAATAGGCGTTTTGCAGTTACCGTGGTATCGGGTACACGGTTGCTCTGCAAGAAGGACTATTGCCGATAGTGCACTTTTCGAAGTCATCCCAAAAGAAAAACTGATATAAAGTTACATCACTAAGTGCTAAACTTCTTTCTCACCAATTTGACAAAATTTGATGAAAGTGAGATGACTTTTCAGATACCACGATCAGTTACTACGGTCTGAATATCAGATACAACAATAAATGGCCATATGCAACTATAACTGCAAAAACGCCTTTTGTCCGTGGTATCAGATAGGCTACCACGGTAACTGCGAAAACGACTTTAGACCGTGGTATCAGATACCAGGGTATTTGTCAAAACGCAACTAATAAACAGTGTGGAAATTGGCAGGTATGTCTGAGCTGAAGGTGTACCAAGATAAGTTGTATGATCCACGAGAATTGGGTTCCTTGACATTTAAATCAATCAATCAATCAATTTATTTAATTCGTGATATTACACATCACATAATAAAATTACACTAACACAGGAAATTTCTTTACTAAATATATACAATCATTTTAACCATTCGGTGGCTCGGGGCAATAACACAGTCGACGGAAAAGTCGGTAGAAATGGCCGGAGCGGCATTCTGCATTCTCACGAATTGCCTTTAAAAGTGGATTTTCGGAAACTTCTACCCTTGCAACAAAACTAACTATCGCTTTCCGTCTCATAACATCAAAAGATTCAGTTTCATTTTCTAAAAACATTTGACTAGCAGAGTACCGTCGATTGTATGAAAGGAGATGAGGAAATGAAGTTGCAAAGTCAGCTGTTGGATGTTGATGGATTCTTTTTCTAGGACGGATGTCACTCTGAAGGAACTGTCTACTCTGATTCAGGACGCTAATGAAGATTGCAGAAAACGAGGGACCGTCTTTGAGTTTGCTTTAGTGACACCAGGTCAGAGGCGGCCCATTTTTCGCGACATTGGAACTGTAATCGCTGGTCAACATTCACCAGACGACAACAAAACACTTGGAGGGGTCAGGTATGGAAGCACAGTAGTTACATTTCCTGTATTGCCTTCGAGATTTCCGAGCTCGCTAAGCTTTTCAGTTCTCTTCAGTTCAAAATATGGCAGATGCGGCATCCAGAAGGCAGGTTGGACATCTAGCACTAGCTAAGTTTTGTCTATGTCCCGGATGTCTTCAGGATAACACTAAAACTCCTAGGAATAAATACCTATCAGACTATCCTAACCAGTAACCAGAGGCGTTACTAGCCAAAATGTTTGGGGGGGGGGGGAGACATTTACCGACTGGTCGACAACGTTGCCCCCCCCCCCCCCCCGTCGTGACGCCCCTGCCAGTAGCTACTGTTACCTAAGGATTTCCATTCTGTCGTAGAGTGTGCTGTTGGATCTTCATATCTTCCTGGCTTGTATGCCTTGGTAAATATCAGCTATTGTAACGAATCGATCTATATAGTCATCAAAATTGTTTTTCGGAGTGTGCCAAATTTTAATCATCGCCATTGAAGAGATGACCAAAATAAGCCTATCAATGCGATGCTACCTATAGCGTCGCATTCAACGAAGTGTTGTCGACTTTGCTAGTGGTAAAATTCTGCTATAGTTACCTTCCGTCGCAAACAGAGCAAAATAACCATAGAGAGTAATGCGAAAACCTATCCCTCCTATGCATCAAAAATAGGCCTCCGTCGCAGCGCCGCCGAGCGCGCTTCGAGAGAAGCTTCAGCGAACTGTTCGTATTTTGCTCTGGATCAGAGCCAGCGCTCGTTGACGATTGGTCGAATTTCAGTAGGGATGCTCGTGTCCGCTAGTGTTGCTGCTATTTGACTGTATGTCACTTTTTCAAAGTCAGCGCATTACTCTCTTAGAGTTATTTTGCTCTGGGCCTACTGATATATTACTGTGTCAGCCGAGGACCAGAAACGAAATAAGGCGCTCCCAGTGCGACCAAAATTCAGGGCACACGATATCTTATCGTCGCTCACTGTTAGAAGTGCATGTTCACTCCCTATTTACCATAACTGGGATCTTGTTCGACTGCAAACGCTGTAGCGTTGCCTCAAAGGAGTTCTGCCAGGATCGAAGCAAACCTACTGAGATATTAAATTGAAGAAACCGTTGCAGTGGTATACTATCAGAATTCTCGAAATCTATCGAACATTGGATGAGTCAAGGAATTATATTTTTCGTCTTTTAGGTTCATCATCGGAGATTTTCTGGACGTGGCTATCACACCTCCTGGCAGGATGATCCCCAACCGGCGACCTTATGGACAGAGAGGGTTTAGGGACAGATTCTAGTGTGCGGCTCGTAAACCCTGCTCTGGTGTGTTTTTACAGTGTTTTTCTAGTAAATGATGTTTCCTTACTCTTTGTTTGCTAAGTGAAGTAATAGTTGCGTTTTTGCAGATACCATGGTCTAAAGTCATGTTTGCAGTTACCGTGGTATCAGATACCATGGTATCTGATACCACCGTCTAAAGTCGTTTTTGCAGGTATCGTGGTATCTGCAGGGGCGGTTGGAAGGGGGGGGGGCGTGGGCGTCCCATGCTCTAGAGAACCTAATCTCAGTCGCATGTTTCGAGCTTGTCTGTATGACAGTCGCATGTTTTGAGCTTTTCAGAATGACATACAGGCAGTTTTCAAAGGTTAATTTATCCCACAAATCACATTTTTTAGTCGTATGGCTACGAAGAAACTTCTATTCGTATGTTTTCAGATTCACAGTTGTGTGTTCTGGGTTTTCCAGAATGAAAGTCGTATGCTTAAGCTTGCCAGAATGACATCAACCGGGAACATTGTCCTACCTGGTTTTGTGGAAAAATCTCCTTATCTTAAAAAGAAACAGGCATAACCCCCTGGCGGTGACTATTTTTGTGTAGTCTAAATTCAAAGTGGAAGCACTACCACATACCAACTTCCGTGAAAATATCCCACTCCTTTTACGAGTTATCGGGCACGCACTGATCTGTGATATATGTAGGCAGCCTTTAAAATGTTTAGCAAAACTTTACCTGTGCCGTCTTTCATAGTCGTCTACTCGCTATCTGGTTGAATGGCCCGTTATTTAGGTGAGGTGTTAGCCCTGAGATTTGAGCCACCTTAAAGGCTAGAGATGCCAGAAAAAGGTCTGATTACAAAAAAAATCGCCTGCGGCGCTGAGCTT
This sequence comes from Branchinecta lynchi, assembly GCA_023053575.1. Classification (NCBI taxonomy): domain Eukaryota; kingdom Metazoa; phylum Arthropoda; class Branchiopoda; order Anostraca; family Branchinectidae; genus Branchinecta; species Branchinecta lynchi. Next base: position 4,385,316 of record JAKZAP010000005.1, read on the forward strand.
AAATCTGTCTCCGGTACATATGCTAAAAGCTGCTGCTTGGGATCTGAGACATGTTAAAAACAAGAGTTAGTGCGGGAAGTAGTCGAATATTGCCGAATAAAGGCCGATGTAAAAAATTTGGCCTGCATCTCTTTCGTAGTCCTACCCTATTTCTATTTAGTTGAAGTGTGCATCATTTATGTGCGGTGTTAAGCTCGAGATTCTGGGTCTAAGGTACATTAAAAGGTAGAAGTTATAAAGGAGTAGCAGAATTTTGCTCGGACTGAAAAAATTTCGCATGCGGCACTCACTTTAGTTTGTCTTGAGTAGATATGTGAGAAGCTGGTGCCGAGGCTTGTCTGCTCCCCAGCGAAATTTGATATGAACGGCATCGTCTAATTCCTGTTACTTACCTGTTAATTATTTTATTACTACAAATGGCATTTTCCGTAACGTTTTGGAACTTATACAGTTAATAAGTCCTCACCCCCTCATGCCCATGCCCGTCGAACCGCCCCTGGGTATCTGGCTAGTTTTCGTGGTACCTGATATTCAGATACCACGATCGAACGTGGTAACTGATCGCGGTATCTGAAAATGTCATTTCACTTTCACCAATTTTTGTCAAATTGGTGGGAAAGAACTTTGGCACTTGGTGATGTGACTGAATATCAGTTTTTGTTTTGGGATGACTTTGAAAAGCGCAATTTCGGCAATTGCCGTTTTTGCAGAGCAACCGTAGATCAGATACCACGGTAACTGCAAAAACGGTACTGGGTTCATCCCTTTTTATTTGCCCGTTTCACAACTAAAGTAAAAGTACGTCAAACTACAGTGAAACCACAACCGAAAAAAAAAACCCGCGCCTTAGGATACTTGAGTTGTGTCCGCTGTAGCAGCCCCCCTCTCAACTTCAGCTGTGTTTTAAGCTAGTCATCTTTCTTCCCAACCTCCGCTTGCACTTCGACGACGAATGATGCTTCCTGGACGAGCTTTTAAGGGGAGATTGAGAAAGCTAAAAACTGAAGCATCAACGCTCTCGTAAGAGCTTTACCTTGGGCTTAAGCGCAGAAAGGGGCGTCCCGAGCCTTACTTCATTGGGGGGGGGGGGCGAACCTGGTAACATTGACCGAATCGGTACCTGATTTTGACAGCATTTTTTCTTCTTCTAAAAACACAACGAGCTGTTTTCAGGAAGCTACAATGCAAAAGGCGCATGATATGTACAAAATCAAGTCTAAAAGAGCAGATTTGGCGCGTTCTCACGCTCTTCCTCTTTTTTTTTCTTCTTAAGGGATACACCGTCATTACCTTTGGGGGACGTCCAGTTTCGCCAACGGGCTCAAAATCTGCCGACAAAAACGCCGCTGTCGTCTACCGACAACGTGACTAACGGCTGTGCATAGGACAAATTAAAGCGCCGCAGGGAAAACATTTTTAATCCACCTTTTTTCTTGCAACATTTAACGATCCGAGAATACCTATTAAACCACAGAGCTGTCTGGCAAAAAAAAAAGGGCCATCCAGCGTGAAGCAGATACTAAGTACATTTTTCTGAATTTACAGTAAAAAAGTAGGCTAGTTTTCATGTGACGACACTTGTTTATTCCTGAAGTACTGCAGTCATTAGAAGTAAAGGCTTGGTACAAGTTATGTAATGGCAACCAGCTGAAGCTTCTGTTAAATGGTAGAGAACAAGAGCTAAACAAATGCCAGTTAAATTACCGAGCTCAGTAACTGGGTAGAACTAAATAATGAATTCGTAGGCTACTACCGAAAAACTAAACAAAAAATAAGGAGCAGATCGGCTAGCGGTAAAACAACCGAATCTTGTGGTGGAATAGAACACTTATTAGGACCACCTAAACAACATAATTTCCCAAGTCTGGTAATAGATATGGAGTAAAAAAAAAAAAATCCGTGAATTACCGAATTCGGTCACAAATCAGAACCAAATAAATCTGACTAATGACCGGATTATGAAACGAACTGACCAAATGCGATAGAACAGAAACGGAGTTGAGAAAAGTCCGGTGAATAAACGAATTTCGTAACGAATGAGACCAAATAAACACGTTAAATCACCGAGGTCACGAAGGGACGCACCGAATGCGGGGATGCGGAGTGAGCAGAAGTTGTGTGAATGACCAAATTCGATAGAGAATGGAACCGATAAAAAAGTTAGATCACCTAATTTAGAAACATGGGCACAAAATTAGCGCAATTTTGAATTACCGAATTCGGTCCCTAATCAGAACAAAGTGAATCTGATTAATGACCGAATTATGAAACGAACTAACCAAATGCGATAGACTAGAAACGGAGTTGAGAAAAGTCCGGTGAATAACCGAATTTCGTAACGAATGAGACCAAATAAACACGTTAAATCACCGAGTTCACGAAGGGACGCACCGAATGCGGAAGCAGAAGCAGAAGTTGTGTAAATGACCAAATTCGATAGAGAATGGAACATATTAACAAGTTAGATTCACCCAATTTCAAAATATGGGCACTAAAGATTTTATAAAACGTTTCGACCGAATTTTCGCCGTCGGCAAAAATTTGGCCGAATGCCCAAAACGTGGGGGAAGGGGGGGGGGGTTGGTGCAGCGTACACACATTCCCGACAACCATGCGGGCCGGGGGCATATCCGTATGTTGCGTGAATTTATTGGGTGTTGCAGTCCGCGTACAAAATCGGCTAAGTGCACCCAGAAAATATCCAGACCTAATAACCGCCCGGTTGTATGAGACGACGGATGTTCTCCGGATTTTCGGTTGTTGCTGACGCCAATATGCCAAACAACCATCAACACCTAACCATCTCAAATACATCACTCCCTTATGTATGACAACTTTTAATGGATTCGTACATAAAAAATACAGACTACCTAAAGCTTGTGCAGCTCATGAACAGCGCATCAACAAGGACTGGCTTATATGGTACGTGACCAAGACACAGACCGCCAATATGGGTCTGGCCGAGACAAAACCCGGCTTAGGCTCAGTTCCCACTAACTCAACGATTTTTTATCGTTGCCAAAAACACCTGCTGTGTGACTCACTTTCCAGAAAGGATCGACTACAAGCGTGGTGCAAGTTTTCAATCGCGAGAGCAAATCGCCGCCACTGGGAACTAAGCTTAAGCGAGGGGAGGAGCAGGCTCTTTGGTTAAATACAAGGACACCTTGGTAGGTCACCGTCACCCGACCGGGATAACTTTCAGCTAAAGTATTTTAGGTCTCGTTCTGGGCACCCAACACGGATTTCAGTTGGACCAGCTGATATATGGCGAGGCTTTTTGTCAACTTGCGCATTGATTACGACACACCAAAGATTAAGTTTGCAAGTGCGCTTTCGCTGGCGTTCATTCTGCATTATCCTTCAAGCAGAATCGAGGTGTACTCTAACTCGCTACTAACAGGTTACAACGTCGTGTCAGTCTGTACATCCCTTCTTACACAGCAAAAACACGATCGGGATTTCCCGGCCGGATTTTCTTCACTTTCATCATATATATTTGACGGTGCAAAAAGGATAAGTCAGCTACATTTTATTGGAGCTATACTTCGGTCCTACTTGGCAAGGGTCTTCTTCAGGCTCAAGCTGGAAAATCAACTTGATATTTGATTTTATTTTTAGTCCATTTTCCAGCTTTAGCGGCTTGAGCCTAAAGAGGACCCTTGCCAAGAAGGGCAGAAATATAGTTCTAATAAAATGTAGCTGACCTTATCCGTTCTGCACCGTCAAATATGATTAGCAGTCAGCTTGGGCTGAAGGACATCTTTCATCGTATAGTTGAAAAAATCTCAACTTTTCCGTACGGAACTGATAACAGTTCGAAAAATCCAGTCAGCGAGCTCCCGACACTGGCCGTCTGTTCGAAGCGTTACAGGTTAGAACGACGATGTTTTCTCAAAACTATCGGTACGAGGTCGGAACACACCCTTAATTGTCCCATTATGCTTTTTGAGTTTCAAGCAAACATGAAATGCTCCAAATAAGCGGAAAGAAGGCACATGAGGCAGACGAGTAAAGTTGTCCAATTCAAGGTGTGTCAATAGTTGTGTTTTTGTATCTCAATTCTCCGTTTTCGCTTCTTCATTCTCAATTCTCGTACAAATTACCATTTTTGCTCCTCTAGCTTCTTCATTCTCGCTTTTGACAAAAACACTAAGTTGGCAGCTCGTCCGCAACCCGGTATACGTGTGTATGCATATCTGTTGAACAATCAGGGAGGAGAAAGGAGAGAGGAGAATCGCGAATTCACCATCGGAGCAACTTCTCGATACGCCCCTCATAAAATTCCTCTCATATTAGTTCTTTTTTGGCAGCTAGGTGCGCTATCGTAAAGAAAACAATGACACGTTATTTCTTGGCGTGCGTTTATCCAGGTTTGTTTTGCCGTTTTCAATTCCTCTTAGGCCTAACCATGTTAGAACTGTCTAAAATGCCTCTTCCCCTCTTTTTGCTTCACCCAACTTTGTTCTGTCAACCTTCATCAAGTTTGTCATTTCTGGCTTCCGACTGGCTGACTTTTCAACGGGACTAATGTGCGACTCGATATGAAGCGAAAGCCTAATCGCTCATTCACCCGTCAGATAACTTATCCCCAGATCTCACGTGTGATTGTTATTGTTCTCTAGCGCATCTGGCGGGAATTCGTCATCGGATTTTATGAAGGACGTATTCTGCAGAATCGGCTTTCCCCGTTCTCGATTCTGACAAAAACGCAAGAAAAGGCGAATTTGCTTCATCTGGATAGTCCAAAATCGCGAAATCGGAGGAATCACGAGGTGAATTCGGATCAAAAACGCAACTAATGTGTCATAACCAAAACAACCATGGACTCGGTGACCTACTGAAATACACAGAAGAAGACCAAAAATGCTATGAAGTCAGAAATACAAATGAATAAACAAGCAAGCAGGCTATGGCAATTTCAAATATTCATGACCGATTTGCGGTTGGCGAAGTAAGGAAAGCAAAATTTTAAGAAAATATCGGAATGTAGTGACTGAAGGAAAGAGCAATACAAATAACTACTCTAACTAATTTAAACTCTTCAAGTAATTCAAAACTGTATAGGCACATAACTGTTGATTCGAATTCTTCGTTAGTCAGTAACACCTTTTAAGTACAAAACCCAACGACTGTTAAATTAGTATAAGAAGACTGACTAAGATTAGAAAGTGATATCAGCTTACAACGGAAGAAAATACAATTAACAAATATGTGACAAACGGAAGATAACACGAGCAACGCGGCGCTCTAGGGCCTTGGCAGAAAAATAAAACCAGAGCATTCTGTGAAAACGTCCATTGCAAAATTACACTACAAATCTGGTGAATATGGCAAATCAGAGGCCAGCTGGCACAGATGTGGTGTATGTGGGTGCCTCCAATTCCTCATGTTTCTTCATCTTAGTACCCTTAGGGAGAAAAACAGGTGAAAACATAAAACCCTGATAAAAGCTAAGATTTGTCACCGCAACTAAGGCAACGTGCCTGCTGAGACAGTAGTTGCGTCGTTTTCGCAGTTACTGTGGTATCCGATACCACGGTCAAAATGCCTTTTTGGAGTTATCGTGGTATCTGGTCAGTCATCATCGTATCTGAAAAAGTCATCTCACTTTCATTAATTATTTAGAGGCGAAAGCCTTTTCTCTTGCTTTGTATTATTATTATTATTATTATTATTATTATTAACACTAACTAGGATTTAGGATTTTGTCAAATTGGTGGGAAAGAACTCTGCACGTGATGTGACTGGATATCAGTTTTTTCTTTGGGATGACTTTAAAAAGCGCAATTTCCGCAATTGTCGTGTTTGCAGAGTAATCGTGTTATCAGACACAACACTAACTGCGAAAATGACTAATTGCAAATCCAGTTATCGTGGTAACAGATACCATGGTATCTGCAAAAAGGCAACTAATGCTCAACGTCAACACAAATGCTCTGCGCGGACACGACTTCAAGCTGAGTCGCTGGCGATTCTCAAAAGACAGATGATTTTTTACAAAACAGAGTGATAGGCTGCTGGAACGCCCGTTCATCTGAATTAGGCATGCGCAGCACTATCAATATTGTCGACGATTCCTAGGACAAATAATCTACAACAGTGTCTTCGACGAAGTTTGTAGAAGCCAGTGGCCTATTGTATTATCATTATTACTAAAACATTTCAAAACAGGTATACAGCGAGCCTATATGACCAAACTTCGTACATAGCAAATAAAGAAGCATTATAATAGTTAAAGACTACAATTTCCTGTGGGTGAGCGACAGAACGCGCGACCAATCATCACGATGGAATTTGTTTAGCCACGCTCGGGCAATACACCGTCTCAAGCTCACCACACAAAAAGCTCCAGGATAGTCACGGCTGCTGATATACTTAAAATACGAGTATCCCATTTAACTTTTTAGTATAAAATGTTTTTTATACCAACAATTTCACAGTAGTATAATCAAGAATAAATAAGGGGAGAATAGAGAACTCGCATAGCCTCGATGTCGGCAAGCTAAGCAGTTTCTTTTGCGATTCTGATTTACCAGGGGTGGAGCTTCGCGTAAGGCCTATTATTAAGTGCTACCTCCAGCGCAAGAGTGTTGGTGCAGTCAAGAAAGGCGGTTAGTTAAAACAGTGCTGATTTTTGGGCGGATTATAGCCTACAAATGAAAACGGCTTTCAATCTCGGGTCATATTTGTGATAAAAAAAAAAACACTTTATGACGACCCTTCACAAAGGCAATGTGAACCCCAAGGGAGTGTGTCACTTAATGACTCATTGTCTTAGGACTGTAAGGAATCTCTTCTGAAAAAGGCATTTAGCTTTAGCATTTTGCTTTAAGTTGTACTCTCTAAATAAAATTTAGTGCATACCATTTTCTCATGTGGTAGCGAAAAATAGTTGGCTATAAAGTATTTCCTAATTTTTTTTATAGTAACGTAATGGTTAGAAACACTAGTAGTTAAAAACAGGATTATGAAAAACGGGATAGAAGCATTAAAAACAGGGTTCATGGAAAACAGGATGGAAGCACTAAAACAGGATTCTTTCGAATCAGCAAGGTATTTAGCCGGGGAATCTGAGGCATCCAGTTGGTAAGAACCTATTATTCTTGTTAAAACGTATATCATTATCTCGGGTAGTTGCACTATACATCTGGCTAAATTTTACATACACTATACATCTGGCGAATTTTTACTTTAGTCACCGAATAGTATGGTGTGATAAAAAATAAGGTAAATTGTTGTTTGTTCTGCTCCTTTTCCCACAGAACTCTCATCAGATAGGCTTTGAAAATTCATTTCGTCACACTACTTGGCCTCTTCTCGCTTTTCGTGGGACAGATATTCTAACTTTTTTTTTTAAATTTAGAATAAAAACATTTAGAAGCATTTCCTTTCCTTCTTTAAATTTGAATTGGCGTTGGGCCCAAATTAGTGTCGGTCCCTTCCTGCCTTTATTTTCGTCATCCTTGAATGTTAATATGCAGTATTTCTATCATCTTGCCGTGCATTAGCTCCTCATCTCGTTGCCTTAAACTGGTGGTAGCTGCGATTTGTTGGAGGGAGAAGCGCAATATGTTTACCTCGTTCTGTTTATTTGAATCCCGCGCACTTTCTTGATGCGGAGAACGGCGATCAGAAGAACCAGCACCAATAAGTACTCTGTAAGTACCCCCTAAGCCTACGCGTGGCTTACGGGAAAATATCCCCAAACAAAAGACGTTATAACCGCAATAGTCTTTGTACGCTTTACAACGCTTATTGCGCCCCTGTGCTTCTGTTTCTAGTCGGCATGGCTCATGTTTCGTAAAAATGATCGCCAGACTCTGCGAGTGGCATATTCCAAATACTGTAAATTCCTCCTCCGGCTCCCCGGACGGCACCGAAACAGAAAAGTCATTGCTCGATTTCGACTAATAGACGTGCCTTCTCGGATGACCTGTGTAAAGAGACCATTAACTTGATTCACGCTTACGACCCTCCACGGATATTCTTTCTTGTTGATGCTGGTTAGCTTGTTCATGTTGTTTTTTTAGTTAGTTTGTTTGTTGTTGCTTTTATCGTTATTTTTCATTTTGTGTCTTTCATAATACTCCGCATTTTGTATTTTACACTTTACGGGTAATAAAGTTCATTCATTCATTCTGTGGTCGGGCCAGGCATCTGGTAAGCTCGCCCCCGGTAAACGATTAGCGCAAAAAAAAAGTAGTCAGCTTGATTTTAAGTCTTCTCAATTCTCCCGTTATTTATTCTTGGTCTAATGCATGAATGTGACAATGGCTTACCTGCTGGAGTTTGTAGTGGTTAATAATATCCTGGTCCGCCGGACAGCTTTGTGTGAACGCATCTAGCTGGTACATAGATGCCATGTAACGCCACAAGTCCCTCATCTCCGCGGGGAACTCGAAGTCCATGAAGTACTTTCCTAAGTAAAACCAAACCAGAATATTACCGAGACCATTTAATACTCACTTGAGGTAGAATTTACTTCCTTATTTCGCCTTGAAAGTCCCAAAATGAAAATCATAGTTCTGAATACCGTCAGATGAAGATGTATCAAACTGTCAAACAATTTCTCATTTCCCATGCGGGTTCCAATTCAATGTTTATTTGTTTCAAATGCGTTAACATTAAGGCGTTTTTTAGCGGTTCTTCTGTTCATCAACAGTGTTGCCCAACAAATTATTGTTGACCGCCAGATGAAAGTGAGTGAATCTTCACTAGAACGCTCTGTTTCAAAAAGCTGGCTGATTACACAAATTGACCGACAGAGTTGATCAACAACAATTTCAGTTGTTGGTTTGTCGGTTTCTGATGGTCGCTAGAATGCGCTGTTGACCAACACTGGCCCAATGTCGAACCGCTAAAAAAACGCCTTAATAAGCCTCATGGACCATGGCCTATGCAGAGTGTTTTTTTTTCACCTTACATAAATAAAGTCATGAACAAACTTCTGTCGTCAATCTCCCTTTCTGACCCCCCCCCCCCCCCACACACACACTCCCTCCTTGAGTCCAACAGGAAAATAAAAGTTGTCACAAGGAATCGCGCGGCCGACCAATGATCAGGGTTGTCGTCCCTGGACTGACTTTCTGATCGCGGTTCCAGGACTAACAAAAGAGTGCTGTTCCCCTGTTTAGTTTCACTTACGACACAGGGACTTTTTTTTTTGTAACCGTGAATAACCCACGGAATCTCCAAACAGAAGATAGTAAAGACTGAGAGTCTATAGGGGTTATATAAAACGAAGATTGTTGCGTGGCGCATAGAGCCAAAACGTCGGGGCCGAAACGTCGGCCCGTATGACTGGAAATCAAAGCCCTGGATTGGCGCGCTCCCGAGTCGGCAACCCGAAAGTAATCATCATCCCCAACGCAAGCTAGTCATCGGGATTCTACATCCTATTGGCTAGGAATGCAATCTATGGTAATGCAAACTTTCATGCTAGGTATCACTAGAATCAAACGCGCAAGCTAGAACTACCTTCCCGTGTGCTCAGGATTTACAACTATTGGTTCAAACTTATATGATTTCGCAAAAAATCCTCCGTTATGCGACATACAAAACACATCATGTGAAAAGCAACGCATAACATTACGCTTGTCCCAAGTGTCGAATTTGTTGAAAAATTTCAACTAGCAAAACACATTCGGTTGTTTTTTTGTTGGGGGGGGGGGGGGGGAGCACAAAGAAACAAGAGCTACGAGACCATATGGCACTTGTTATGAGTAGGTGGTGTGAGGAACGAGAAAGGAAATCTGACCATTTTTCCAGAAATTTCGGTACCCCTCCCCACCGTGCTAGGATCCGGCCCAGACCCTAAAATATGCCATCTAAGGCATAAGATCTCTGTACTTTCAAAATTTCGTTCAAATCGCTCAGCTCGTTAAACCCCTATGCGAGCCACAACATTTCCGGGACTCCCCCTCCAACTCCCCCCAATGTGGCCGAATACGACTCGGATACATAAACTTCACATCTCTAACATCTCGTCTTCCCGTCCATCAAGTATAGCTCGAATCAGAGCATCTCTTCCAATTTCCGGTTCCCGCTTCTTTGGTCGGATCCGGTTCGGACGCCAAATGACAAATCTAGGGCACGCAAACTTGGTGCTGTCCAACTTGCATCCCACTCGGCCCATCGGTTTGGTTTGTATGCATGTCACAAAGTTTTCGGACCCCCCCCCCCCCCCCAACTCCCCAACCATGGCGGCACGGGGTTCGGACACATGCTTTGCATATCTAGGTCATCAGTTCTTATCACCGATAAAGTTTCACTTGAATCGGACCATTTGCTCGCAACCTACGGAGGTCAGTAATTTCCGGATTCCCCCTCCCTCAACTCCCCGAAAAGTGGTCTGATCCAGGAACGGAAGTCTTCCTAGGGCATTGTGTGCCAAGTTTGCCAAGTTTTATCGTCCTTAGCACATCTGGAAGTATCCTAACTCACGATCACCGGAATTCTGGGAACCCCCCCCCCCCCGAGCCCCAATACGATCTGGTTGTGTCAATTACATATCCAGGGCTAATGCTTTTCTTCCCACCAAGTTCCATCGCAATCCCTCCACTCTTAAGCGTTTCCAAACCTTTCCAGTTCCCCCTCCGACTCCCACGAATGTCACCGGATCCGGTACGGGGTTAAAATGGGACGTCTGGGGCACGAGGTATTTCTAAATATCAAGTTTCATGTAAATCCAATCACCCGTTCGATTAGCTGAGCTTGCCACTAGATTCCGGAATCCCCATCCCTCCACTCCCCCCACGATGGTCGGAGTTCTTGGCAAGGGTCCTCTTCAGACTCAAGCCGCCCAAGCTGGAAAATGGGCTTATGGAAAAACAATTACAAGACTCTTGCTTAAATATCTGATTTCATGAACTTCTTCTCCGAAAATTGATTGGAGTTAAAGCTGGTGCTATGATTTCATTCTGGACACCGCTGTTGTATTTTCTGTACGATTGGGACGTCGAAAGGGCATAGATTCTTCTGCATTTTGGTTTTGGAGTCACCTGTCTCTTCTTTTTCTTTCCAGCTAAGATAGATACTTGGCGGCATGTATGGGCGATTTGAAGTTCCGTACTGTGGTGATAGATGTGAAAGTTGGTATAAAGAGTATTAAAAAAAAAAAGCTTACATCGCAGCAGGGTGAACCGGAATAGCTCTGGACTAACCTGCTACGCGGATATGTTGGAGTTTGGGCATCAGTTCGCAGTCGAAGCAGCAAAGCGTGTCTCCTGTAAGGAATCGTGTGGCCTTCTTTCCTAGGTGTTCGTCAATTTTCCTCAAGTTGTTTATCAAGGCAGTTTTCGAATTGTCATCTTTCTTGAGCAGCATGATTTTGAATTTCTGCGAGGAAGGCTCCATTATGAAAATAAACAACAAAGGCAAGGAAGAGCGACATACAAATTATTTACAAAAATTAGTCGGCAAAAGGTTAAGCCTTGCAGTGTCTGAATGCTACCCAAATTATGTAGAATGCGCGAAGTGGCGCATTGAAGGCACTGCTCCTGCCATCTTCAAGTTTTACTCTAACCGGATCCCTTCCGTGAAATGTCCGGAACCTCACCCTAGGTCCACAAACCGCGACCAAATCCGGCAAAGACCCCAATATGGCTATTCAGGGCACCTGAGTTTTGTACTCTGTCCAACTTTCATCCCCTTTCCTTTGAATTCCTCCATCCGCTTAGTCCCTACGCGCGTCACAAAATGTCCCAGATCCCCCTTCAACTCCCCCCAGAGTGGTAGCGTGCGGTTCGGAAAGATAAAAGGAGCATCTATAGCCTCTCCTAGCATCTAGAAAAGTTGCGTTTTTGCAGATACCATGGTATCTGATACCACGGTCTAAAGTCGTTTTTGCAGCTATCGTGGTATCTGGCCAGTTAGAGTGGTATCTGATATTCAGATACTACGGTCCACCCGTGGTAACTCGACGTGGAACCTGAAAAGTCATCTCACTTTCATCAAATTTTGTCAGATTGGTGAGAAAGAAGTTTAGCACGTAGTGATGTGACTGAATATCTGTTTTTCTTTCGGGATGACTCCGAAAAGCGCAATTTCGGCAATTGTCGTTTTTGCAGAGCAACCGTATATCAGATACCACAGTAACTGAGAAAACGACTAATTGCCGATCCAGTTACCGTGGTAACAGATACCATGGTATCTGCAAAAACGCAACTAAAGTTTCACTCGAATCGGATCACCAGCACAAGTATGGTCCGCCTAAGGAAAATAATGATTCGTAGAGCATTGGGTCGGGTCCTTTAAACACATGCCAAGTTTCATCGTCTTAGCTGCCCCCTCCACCTCCACTCACCGAGGTCGCGTCCCCACTTCACCTTTAAATAGCATTCTTAGGAGCCATGATCTTTGTTAGGCTAAGTTTCTTCTCAATCCCTCCATCCGTTTGGTCTTTACGAGTGTCACAACCCCCCCCCCCCAACATCCCCCAACCCATCTAGACAGTCCACATCCCCATGTCACGGAAGATGACAGATATCACGTATTTGGCACTTTTGTTCAAGGGACTTGTACCGAGGATAATGAATCAGAAGCAAATTTTTGAACTGAATCCAGAAGTCTTGGACTCCAGTGCCAAAAAAAAACATATCCCCTGTGGCCACATGCGATTCGAACACACCAATGTCGCGCCAATGATATTAGCCCCAACTACCCGTCAGGATTCGCTAAAATCGGAGCATTTCTGGAAATTGGTCCATGACCCCTGTACCTTCAAGTCGCACCTCAAATCCTCTGTTTTCGGTCCTTACACATGTCGCAGTATTCCGGGCCCCCCTCCAACTCCCCACACTGTGGTCGCATTCTACCTTTACCACTACATGGATGGTCAATCCGGGAAAAGCATTGAGCAGAGTAGGTCCTTTACGTGCATGCTTTGTTTCAACGTCTTAGATGACGTGGAAGTGCCCGAACTAGCAAAAGTTCATATGGCGACAGTGGGACAGCCCTTACGATGCTTATACAGAACCTGACCCAAAAGGCTAAGAGTGCCATAAAGAAAAGTACCTAAAAGTGCCATAAAAACTTACACTGTATACGTTTTCTATTTTGGATGCGACTTCCTTGTCCTGCACAAACAGGTTATGGCCACCAGGAATATTCTTCATAATGTGTCGCTCGATTTTCTCGTTTTCCAAGACTGCCAGTCCATTGTCGATCAGAATGGGGGGATGTGTGGCCTCGAAGTTGGTTCTAGAAACAAAAAATGTAAATAGTAACATTACCACGTCCGAGGAAGTTAATTCTACCATGTCTAACATTCTTTATGTCTGAGGTAAGACTGTAATCTGTAAGACATGACAGAACAAGAGCTAGCAGCTCATATGGTACTTGCAAAGTTGGTCAGATAGAGGATGCTTGTGGGAATTTGTCAACTCTTGGGTTTGACAAATTCCCTTTGTAAGCAAAAGCCCTGGGGAACGAATGCTCATAGACCCTTGGGGATCCTGAAAATGTATCGTTTACTATCGTCGCTAAAATGTATCGTTTATCGTTATGCATAACATATATTTTGCAATTTGCGGTAAAGATGAGAACTTTAAGGAACTCATTCGTAGTCAAAACTCTTGAGGAAAAATGATCATTGGCCCTTGGGGTTTGGATTACACTTTGCAGTTATGATGCGCGCTTTAAGGGGCTAGGAATCATTTGTAAGCAAAAACCTCGAGGGACAAATGATCATGGGCCCAATAGATCATGAAAATATCAAAAGTATATGTTTCACTTTCGGTTAAGATGCGCACTTAAAGGAGGGATCGACTAAAAAGAGGCACGGCACGGCACGGCACGGCACGGCACGGCATGGTGCAGGAGGCATGCTACTAAAAAGAGGCACACGTACTAAAAAGAGGCACGGCATACTAAAAGAAGGCATGCCTGCACCAGGAGGCATGCACCGTCTGTGCCTTTTTTTAGGACCCGTTTTCTGGCGTGCCTCTTTTTAGTACTCCAGCTTCTTTGCATAAAAAATTTTTTGGCGTGCCTTTTTTGTGCTCGACTTCTTTGGGTTAAAAAAGGTGATTCTATAACGTGCCTTTTTAGGACCCTTTCTGGCGTGCCTTTTTAGGACCCTTTTCTGGCGTGCCTTTTTCTAGTAGGCTACTCGACTTCTTTGGGTTAAAAGGTGATTCTATAACGTGCCTTTTAGGACCCTTTTTCTGGCGTGCCTCTTTTTAGTACTCGAGCTTCTTTGCATAAAAATGGATTTTTCTGGCGCGCCTTTTTTTAGTGCTCGTTTAGGTCCCTTTTCTGGCGTGCGTTTTTAGGACCCTTTTCTGGCGAGCATTTTTCTAGTAGACTACTCGACTTCTTTGGGTTAAAAAAGGTGATTCTATAACGTGCCTTTTTAGGACCCTTTTTGGCGTGCCTTTTATGGACCCTTTTCTGGCGTGCCTTTTTCTAGTATGCTACTCGACTTCTTTGGGTTAAAGAAGGTGATTATTTAACGTGCCTTTTTAGGACCCTTTTTGGCGTGCCTTTTTAGGACCCTTTTCTGGCGTGCATTTTCAGGACCCTTTTCTGGCGTGCCTTTTTTTATCAGTACTCGACTTCATTGGGTTATAAAAGGTGATTCTTTAACGTGCCTTTTTAGGACCCTTTTCTAGCGTGCCTTTTTAGGTCCCTTTTCTGGCGTGCCTTTTTAGGTCCCTTTTCTGGCGTGCCTTTTCTAGTTCGCTTGAGTACTAAAAAGAGGCATGCCAGAAAATGGGTCCAAAAAAGGCATGTTACAGAATCAAATGTTTCAACACAGAACCTAGAGTTCTAAAAACGACGACATCTATTCACAAGGTCGAGAACTAGAGGATTAAAAACGACATTTCGAGAACTTGAGTAAAGGGACATCACCAAGAACTAATCCCGCTATTTTCTTCGTGCAAACCAAGCTTGAAAACGAAAAGAAGCACAGCGAAGAGCAAGCAACGTCACGCAAAGAACGTTGTTGCTTGGTTTACAAAGGATGGCGTGACGATTCTTGTTCTTCCCAAGGTTAACAGGTGTGTTAAAAGACTGGACTGCTTATGGGTGAAGTAAGGTGAAAATGCGTTAGTTGCCGACCCCTGACGGGACACCATAATATTTACCAACACCTCCGGAGCAGAAAAGACCACCTTTATTAAGGGATTCAAGCTCAAGTACTAAGAAGAGGCGCGCCAGAAAACGGACACAAGAAACTGTAAGTAGCCGACCCCTGCCTAGTTGTTCAGCCTACCGGTACCTGAGGAGCCTAGAAACGATAAAACTAAAGAGGGGCATGCCAGAAAACTGGTCCTAAAAACGCACGTTGATGAATTCCCCTTTTTTAACGCAAAAACGCTCGAGTACTAAAAAGAGGCACGTCCGAAAAACTCCTTTTTCATGCAAAGAAGCCTGTAGTAAAAAAGGCACGCCAGTAAACGGGCCCTGGAAAAGACACGTTATAGAACCCCTTTTTTTATTCTTTCAAGGAGTACTAAAAAGAGGCTCGCCAGAAAAACCTATTTTTTATGCAAAGAATCTCGAGTACTAAAATAAATGCCCGCGAGAACACGTGTTCTTAAAAGCGCCAAAATGGAGTCCTAAAAATGCACGTTATAGAAACGCCCTGGTAGCACCCTTTATCACCCAAAGAAGTCGAGTACTAAAGACCGGTATGCCAGAAAAGGGTCCTAAAAAGGCAAGCCAAAGGGTCCTAAAATGCATTTCTATAACGTAAAAGGCACGTTATAGAATCACCTTTTATGGCGTGCCTTTTTAGGACCATTTTCTGGCGTGCCTTTTTTGGGACCCTTTTCTGGTGTGCCTTTTTTTGGTACTCGACAAAAAGGCACGCCAAAAAAGTGTCGTAAAAGGCACGTTATAGAATCACCTTTTACAGCCCATAGAAGTCGAGTACGAGTACCAAAAAAAGCGAGTAGATGTCGAGTACCAAAAAAAGGCACGCCAGAAAAGGGTCCCAAAAAAGGCACGCCAGAAAATGGTCCTAAAAAGGCACGCCAAAAAAGTGTCGTAAAAAGGCACGTTATAAAAACCTTTTATAGCCCATAGAAGTCGAGTACGAGCACCAACAAGCGAGTAGAAGTCGAGTACCAAAAAAAGGCACGCCAGAAAAGGGTCCCAAAAAAGGCACGCCAGAAAATGGTCCTAAAAAGGCACGACAAAAAAGTGTCGTAAAAAGGCACGTTATAGAATCACCTTTTACAGCCCATAGAAGTCGAGTACGAGTACCAAAAAAAGCGAGTAGATGTCGAGTACCAAAAAAAGGCACGCCAGAAAAGGGTCCCAAAAAAGGCACGCCAGAAAATGGTCCTAAAAAGGCACGCCAAAAAAGTGTCGTAAAAAGGCACGTTATAAAAACCTTTTATAGCCCATAGAAGTCGAGTACGAGTACCAAAAAAAGCGAGTAGAAGTCGAGTACCAAAAAAAGGCACGCCAGAAAAGGGTCCCAAAAAAGGCACGCCAGAAAATGGTCCTGAAAAGGCACGCCATAAAAGGTGATTCTATAACGTGCCTTTTACGACACTTTTTTGGCGAGCCTTTTTGTCGAGTACCAAAAAAAGGCACGCCAGAAAAGGGTCCCAAAAAAGGCACGCCAGAAAATGGTCCTAAAAAGGCACGCCATAAAAGGTGATTCTATAACGTGCCTTTTACGACACTTTTTTGGCGTGCCTTTTTGTCGAGTACCAAAAAAAGGCACGCCAGAAAAGGGTCCCAAAAAAGGCACGCCAGAAAATGGTCCTAAAAAGGCACGCCAAAAAAGTGTCGTAAAAAGGCACGTTATAGAATCACCTTTTATAGCCCATAGAAGTCGAGTACCAAAAAAAGGCACGCAAGAAAAGGGTCCCAAAAAAGGCACGCCAGAAAATGGTCCTAAAAAGGCACGCCATTAAAGGTGATTCTGTAACGTGTCTTTTACGACACTTTTTTGGCGTGCCTTTTTGTCGAGTACCAAAAAAAGGCACGCCAGAAAAGAGTCCCAAAAAAGGCACGCCAGAAAATGGTCCTAAAAAGGCACGCCAAAAAAGTGTCGTAAAAAGGCCCGTTATAGAATCCTTTTATAGCCCATAGAAGTCGAGTATCAAAAAAAGGCACGCCAGAAAAGGGTCCCAAAAAAGGCACGCCAGAAAATGGTCCTAAAAAGGCACGCCAAAAAAGTGTCGTAAAAAGGCACGTTATAGAATCACCTTTTATAGCCCATAGAAGTCGAGTACGAGTACCAAAAAAAGCGAGTAGATGTCGAGTACCAAAAAAAGGCACGCCAGAAAAGGGTCCCAAAAAAGGCACGCCAGAAAATGGTCCTAAAAAGACACGCCAAAAAAGTGTCGTAAAAAGGCACGTTATAAAAACCTTTTATAGCCCATAGAAGTCGAGTACGAGTACCAAAAAAAGCGAGTAGAAGTCGAGTACCAAAAAAAAGGCACGCCAGAAAAAGGTCCTAAAAAGGCACGCCATAAAAGGTGATTCTATAACGTGCCTTTTACGACACTTTTTTGGTGTGCCTTTTTGTCGAGTACCAAAAAAAGGCACGCCAGAAAAGGGTCCCAAAAAAGGCACGCCAGAAAATGGTCCTAAAAAGGCACGCCAAAAAAGTGTCGTAAAAAGGCACGTTATAGAATCACCTTTTATAGCCCATAGAAGTCGAGTACGAGTACCAAAAAAAGCGAGTAGATGTCGAGTACCAAAAAAAGGCACGCCAGAAAAGGGTCCCAAAAAAGGCACGCCAGAAAATGGTCCTAAAAAGACACGCCAAAAAAGTGTCGTAAAAAGGCACGTTATAAAAACCTTTTATAGCCCATAGAAGTCGAGTACGAGTACCAAAAAAAGCGAGTAGAAGTCGAGTACCAAAAAAAGGCACGCCAGAAAAAGGTCCTAAAAAGGCACGCCATAAAAGGTGATTCTATAACGTGCCTTTTACGACACTTTTTTGGTGTGCCTTTTTGTCGAGTACCAAAAAAAGGCACGCCAGAAAAGGGTCCCAAAAAAGGCACGCCAGAAAATGGTCCTAAAAAGGCACGCCAAAAAAGTGTCGTAAAAAGGCACGTTATAGAATCACCTTTTATAGCCCATAGAAGTCGAGTACCAAAAAAAGGCACGCCAGAAAAGGGTCCCAAAAAAGGCACACCAGAAAATGGTCCTAAAAAGGCACGCCATTAAAGGTGATTCTGTAACGTGTCTTTTACGACACTTTTTTGGCGTGCCTTTTTGTCGAGTACCAAAAAAAGGCACGCCAGAAAAGAGTCCCAAAAAAGGCACGCCAGAAGATGGTCCTAAAAAGGCACGCCAAAAAAGTGTCGTAAAAAGGCACGTTATAGAATCACCTTTTATAGCCCATAGAAGTCGAGCACCAAAAAAAGGCACGCCAGAACAGGGGCCCAAAAAAGGCACGCCAGAAAAAGGCACGCAAGAAAACGATCCCAAAAAAAGGCACAGACGGTGCATGCCTCCTGGTGCAAGCGTGCCTTCTTTTAGTATGCCGTGCCTCTTTTTAGTACGTGTGCCTCTTTTTAGTAGGCGTGCCTCCTGCACCATGCCGTGCCGTGCCGTGCCTCTTTTTAGTCGATCCCCTTAAAGGAGGCTACAAATTAATTTCCAAACAAAACCCGTGAGGCAAAAATGATTTTGGACCCTTCGGGACCATCAAAATGTATTGTTTGCTCAAAAATATTTGTTGTACTTTACGGTTTAAAGAACTCATTAGCACGCAGCACTTCTGGAAGTACCCTAACTCAAAACAGTGGACCGACAGACCGACCGACCAACCGAAAAGTGATCGGTATATGGCACTCGAGCGAAGCTGCAAGTGCCATAAAAACCGCTTTAGTGGGTCGCCAGGCACGAAGAAAAACGGTGCTTTAAAAACTGGTTGAACGCAAATAATCTTTCTTTCCCAAAAGGATTGTCTTATAAGTATGTTTTTTCTTTTCTTTTTTTTTACACTGACACATCCTGTCTCTTAGTAATAACAGTAGTTTCGTTTTTTGTTTCTCTCAATTTCCATCACCACGGAAGATCCCCTCGGTAGCTCAAATGGTAGAGGGCCTGCCTTGTAAGCAGAGGGTCCGGGGTTCAAATTCCGGCTTAGGAGCATTTTTGTCTTTCAGTTCACTACTTATAAAATATTGGTACTTTAAGGAATAGTCCGATTTGGAGGTGGCGATTTCTAAGCCAATCTCGTCAAATTTCTAATATTCCAGCATTTTCCAGTTAAGTTGCATCGTCCTAGCACATCTGGAAGTACCTTAACTCGTAATCACCGGAATTCCGGACCCCCCCCCCCCCCCCCCCCAAACTCCCCCCACGGTCGCCGGAGCCAATCCAGTTCTGAAAAAGATTTATCTAGAGCCAGGGGGGTTGCTAGCCGAAACTCGAGGGGCAGGCTCGAGCCAAAACTCGAGGGGCGCCTGCCGCCTATTTTAGCTTTTCGTCGCACATGTAGTAATAAAACATGCGATACCTTGCAAGCGTTGAAGTCTGAAGAAGCCTAATCGTATCTACGAGCTCAAGGGCGGTTTGAAGGGATTGGGCGTGGGAGGTGATTACCTCAACATGTACGACAGATTTCCAGCAAGGCTCAAGAGTCATACCAGTTTGAAACAATAGCCAAGAAACACAGCATCGCATGCTGGAAACTGTGCGAAATTACAGAAACATAAGATGAACGTTATTTGTAATAACAGGAATTCATTAACGCAATAGCCTGCCCACAGCAGCTCCTAATGACTGTATATCAGACATAATGAAAAATGAGCGCCGCAGGCGAAATTTTGTAGTACGCCATGACTTCTTTCGGGCAAAACTTTCCGCCAATAAAATCTAGATTTTAAGGTGACCCAAGCCCAGAAATCCAAGCCTAAAACACGAATGAAATGACGTGAGCTGCCAGAAAATAGAGCATACTACAAAAGCCGCTGCCTGCAGAATTATTTTGTGAAATCTTGTACGATCAGAATACGTCTTTTCAGATCAAAAATCGAATTAAGGGCCACTTAGTACGGATCTGCCCGTCTGTCTCTGTTGATGACGAATCCAGAAAATGTGAGATTTTTAGCTGGAAGTTGGTAATGTGCTTCGGTTTAACCCTTTCCGAAAAAGAAGTACTGATATCCAGAAACAAGACCAAAGGTTTCGATGGGATCCCACAAATCTAATACTGGATCCAGATAATTGCGAACGAACTACCATACTTGTCCAGAAAAAAAAAGTTCAGAATTCAGCGTATCTCCTTATCCGTATAAAGAGCATCTAATCAACTTTGAGTAAAACTTCTTATACAAAAAAATCTGGTTTCAACCGGATTTCGAACGAACTATATGTTCCGGTAAAAAAAAGATTGTCATATATATATTGAACGTCCCTCTTACCCCTAAATCTGTCATCTAATCAACTTCAAATAAAACTTCTGATTTTAACAAATTTTCCGGTTTCGGACTGATTCCGGGCGAACAAGTTGTCCGGGTAGAAAATACTTTTCAAATTAGTGTTCAGCATGTCTTCTTACCCCTAAATCGAACATCTAATCAACTTCAGATAAAACTTTTACTTTTAACAAACTTTCCGGTTTTGGCCGAATTCTGGGCGAACTTCTTGCCCTGTGAGAAAATGGTTTTTACCATCGTGTTCAGCATGTCTTCAAATCTACCAACTAATCAACTTCAAATAAAACTTACTTTTAAAAGACTTTCCGGGCTAACTACTTGTCCGGCGAAAAAATGGTTTTCACCATCGTGTTCAGCATGTCTTCTTACCCCTATATCGAACATATAATCAGCTTTAAATAAAACTTTCACGTTTAACAAGCTTTCCGGTTTTGGCCAGATTCCGAGCGAACTACTTGTCCGATGACAAAATGGTTTTCACCATCATCTTCAGCATGTTTTCTTACGCCATAATCGACTATCACATCATCTGTTTAAAAGTATTTCATTTGCCCCTTAATTTAAACCCCCACCCCTAAATGTCAGGCTAAAGAGCCCATCTACGAACACGACTGGGGCGAGCGCCCAGATTAGCTTTTATCTTTCTTCGAGGGGGGGTGGTACCCCCCCCCCCAATACGACGCCCCTGTCTAGAGCATCTGTTTGTTATTCCCAAAAAGCTCCATCCCGATCTCTCCAGTATAAGCCGGTCATGTATTTTCCAGTCCCCCCCCCCCCCCCAATTGTTGTCATCCAGTCCGGAGATGAAAAAGATCACTAGAGACATATCCTCTGTTCAACTAGACCTACGTTGCCTGGGCAACGTGAAGTGTTGCGGCAACCTTTGTCCGGTTTTGCCGACTAAACTGTTGCGAGAGCAACACTTCGGTTTTGTTTCTTCGCTGTCGGTTAAATGCTGAAGTTGTGAACTTATCGAAGCTTTTAAAACGGTATGTTCTAAAAAGAATCGTCACATGATCAAAAGCTATTGTTCAGCGTTGTAAAAACAACAACAAAAGAATACAAACGAATATCGGAAGAAGGGACTAAATTGACTTTGCAGTCAGTTGAACTTTATCCTTTTCAATTGTAGACATCGTGACGGATGAAAACTTGGAACAATATCTCACAAAATCTTGTTGGTATTATAAAGCTATCCGTAACTTTTCAGGATTAAAATACCATAGGGCATAGATGACACTATTAATCATTACGAAACTACCTCATTGTCTTACATTATCGTTTGTACCCGTTGCGTAAACAGTTAATCCTAGGTTACAGCGACAGAACTTTCTTACCGTCAGATTTATAGAAATCGAATACAATGTGCACCAATTTGCAAAAGTTCTAGCCCCTCCTGAACCGACTCTTACTTACAATTCCCTCTCCCGTAAACACATCAAGTTCACCGGATAAAAATAATGGGTACACCAGCTAGCAAAAGTTGCAAACCCCTCATCCCTAGAGATGATTGTAGCATAACAGCCGATTATTACTTACAAGACCTTTGCATGTCTTACAATTGGGAACCAAATTGTTCTTACCATCAAATACACCCGAAACAAATAACAGGTACACCGACTAGCAAAAGCTGCAAATTCCTCATTGCCGAAGATGATTATGAGCTAACAGTTGACTGTTGCATACAAGTCCCCTACATGTCTCACCAGCTGGTATCGAGTATTTTTGGTTTCAGTGTGTACCTTTCTGCTGAAGTTGTCAACCCCTTGAAACTTTCAAACTGGTTTTGTTTCTTCGCTGTCGGTTAATGCTGAAGTTGTCAACTTATCGAAGCTTTTAAAACGGGATGTTCTAAAAAACATAATCACATGATCAAAAGCTGTTCTTCAGCGATGTAAAAACCACAACAAAATAATATCGGAAGAAGGGACTAAATTGACTTTGCAGTCAGTTGAACTTTATCCTTTTCAATCGTAGACATCGTGACGGATGAAAACTTGGACCAATATCTTATATAATCTAGTTGGTATTATAAAGCTATCCGTAACTTTTCTTAGTTATTACGAAACTACCTCATTGTTTTACATTTTTGTTTGTATCCGTTGCGTAAACACTTAATCCAAGGTTACAGCGATAGACTATCGATACAAACTTTCTTACCGTCAGATTTATAGAAATCAAATACAATGTGCACCCATTTGCAAAAATTTATAGCCCCTTGTGAAGCGATTCCTACTTACAAGTCCCTCTCCCGTGATAGACATCAAGTTCACCGAAAACAAGTAATGGGTACACCAGCTAGCAAAAGCTGCAAACCCCTCATTGCCGAAGATGATTATGAGCTAACAGTCGACTGTTGCTTACAAGTCCCTACATGTCTCACAACTGGTATCGCGTATTTTTAGTTTCAGTGTGTACCTTACTACCGAAGTTGTCAACCCCTTGGAATTTTCCAACTGGTGATCTCATGAAGGAATTATTGTACCAAAAAAAAGATGACATATACTTTGATCAGCTCATCAACGGCTATCGATTGCCGTCGAAAAACAAATTCTACCTGTCCTAGTTTCTAACGTCCCCACTTAGAAAGGAGCAAAGGGTAAGCTGTAGTTTCTTTGGCAATGACAGGACTTTTAAAGTGTAAGAGACACATCTCATACCATTTCTCTACCGCAAACCCAAGTGCAAAAAAACGAATGATAAACTCAGTGCGAACAGACATGGACAGAAACATTAGATGGCAGCACTTTCGGACCCGTGGGAAAAAGCCACTTTTTTGTTTCTGTAGATTTTTCTATTTATCACTCAAAGAAGATATGTTGGCTGTGGGGCCGGGTAACTGCCGCATATATGTAACGCTTATAGATTTTACCTCCATCTTCAATTTGGAACTGGTGCCTGCCTGCTTGCGTGCTAGAACGGAGCTTTCCACACGAAAGCAGAAAGATGGTTTGATGAAACGAAAGGTTCGCTACACAACTTCAGATAGTCCTCTCTGACATGGGCTATGTAAATCCACTTCACTTCGCACACCGTAGGCTCAGGCTCGAGAACAAGCAAAAAACATCCTTATTGGGTCCAGGCAAGAGTTCTACGGAGCTTTCCAAAATGAAATGTCATATTCATCAATCCGGCCTAAGGTCCACACTTTCCGTAAAAACCGCACAGGTTAGACCCCTACCAGTCACCAGGAATAAAATGAAATCGGCGGCATAGAAAAAAAAAAAAACGAGGACAAAACCATAATTACTAAATTTCACTCAAATCCGACGACGCGTTCCAAAGTTACGCATGGCTGAATATTCCGGATCCCCCCCCCCCTCCACTCTCCCCACGAACATCGGATCGAGTAAATTTTCATTTAGTTCAAGTCAGTTTAATCGGATCCCTGATACGTCTCCCAACTTTCGTCGCCAAAATCTCCGAAACTGACATCCCGGAATTCCTGATAACTCCCCTTCGCCCCCCACCCCCAAGGGTCCGGATCCAGTCCAATTGTGTAAACGATTTATCTGGGGCAGATGCTTGTTCTTCGCAGCAAGTTTCACTCCGATTCCTCCATTCTAACCGTTTCTCGAGCTCCCCCCCCCCCAATTCCCCCGCCTTCCACTCCCCTGCACTTGGTCGGATCGGGAAACTGACTATTTCCAGGTTAGTTTGGTCGTGTCCCTGATACGCCTGCCAACTTTCATCGTCTTAGCACATCTGGAGGTACCCTAACTCGAAAAAGTGTGATAAAAAAAACGAACTGACCGACAAACGGAATTGCGATCGGTATATGGCACTTGAGCCAGAGGCTGCAATACGCCTCAGACACTAAAGCTACCTACACACACAGTCCTCATACAAAATTGGTCCTCTGGAGTAAATATCCAGCACAAAAACATTTGATTTGATTAGCGTGATGCTAGGAATTATACTTGACATTTGGGAAGGTCGCTAGGAATACTACCCTGACGACTGTAACGAGAATGTAACCATACCTGAAATCGGGGGGTGGCTTCAGCATATCAACCGTTGTAACTTTCAAGCTGATCGTCTTTAATTCTGCAAGGAGATATAAGTCCATGAAATACTCTTGGCAGAACAAACATGCGCCCTTCCGTCGTCCATCGATGGTAGACGCCTAAAACAGAAAACAAAAGATTACTAGGCGGATACTTTGTTCCGGTTTCTTGTTTTGAACATTGCAAAACACGGAGATGATCGTCTTCCCGAGTTCAAACCTACGCAGTTTATGCTGATTCCGAGCTTAAACCGCTGAGTAGACACCATACCGAATGGGCTGTACTTCCTCGCGGTTGCAAAAAAATTCGACAAAAACGCGGGGGAACGATGCCGGACTCTTACGCGTTCTTTGGAATGCAGCTCGAAGATGCAATCTCTGGATGAACAACCTGAGGCAACCCCATGGTTCTTCCCAGAACCGGACGACAATCTGCTATGGGATATAACATGTGGTCTTCCTACAACACTAGATAAGATAAGAGATAAGCTTTTATTTTCACCAAAATTTTCATGGCACTGCCAAATTTCTTTGGTATAGTCACATTAAAAAGCGACGCAAAAAAAGAACAAAGAAAACAAAACACTAATCAATCCTCCTGATTTTCGTTATACATATTTACAAAACTAGATATAAAACTCTTCGCTAACCGCTGATGGGCACAAAGTACCGGCTGAAGTTTCTCAACAGACACTGCAACCCTGCACGGGAGTCGTTTTGTTGTGGATTGAGGGGGGAAAAGGGTTTTGTGGATTGGGTCAGAGATTTTCTTCCGAAATCCATGCAGAGTTTCTCTCCTCTTTTTTTCAGAGTTTGCATTTTAAACTTTGACAGCAGCTCTTCATACGACATTTCTGCCTGCTTCGATACTATTCTTAGAGCTCTTTTCTGAACACTTTCGAGCCTGGCGCTTTGCTCAGCCGTCAGTCCAAAATGCCATACAGGAGCTGCATATTCCAGAATTGGGCGAATAAAAGATGTAAATATTCGGAGGAGGTGATCTGGAGGGGCGCTATGTTTCGACATAAGCTTGAGCATCTGCAGCCCAGCATTACCCCTTTTTACTAGACTAGTTGTGTTTGCTTCCCATTTTAAATCACTGGTAATAATATCTCCCAAGAGTTTAATCTTACTGACTTTAAGAGAATCAGAGATAGTTGGTAGGAAATTTGGTTCAGAAGAATTTAAAAATGAAATATTTAAAATAGAAGATTTACTGTCATATACTGTCATATTCGAAACGGAAGCTTTAGTCTTCACGTTATCAAATAAAATTTGAGCTTTGCTACATTCATTTGCTTCACCTATTTCTCCAAGGGTAAGGTCGTCAACATATTTCCAACGATAAATTGACTAAGCCACTAACACAAATTTTTAATTGCATTTCAACTTCTTCAGTTTACCCACAGATATGGAAAACGGGGTATGTTACTCCAACCCCTAAAAAAGATACTGAACTTAATTTCGATGGCATGAGGCCAATCACTTTGACCCCCTTGTTCAGCAAAATGTACGAAAGCTTTGTAGCAAATTGGCTAAAAGCTGAAGTTGAACCCCTCCTTGATCGTCATCAGTACGGTAACAGAAAGAATACATCAACATCCCATTATCTAGTCAGTCTTTTACATTTTATTTTTAAGCATGTTGATGAGCCTGGTAAATGGCTAAACTTAATAACAATTGATTTTAAAAAGGGTTTGTCCTGGTGACGTTTCTGGCTCTTCGCTAGGCTCCCGGCGGTTCTTCATCGACATGAAGAACTACGTCATCAATAGTATTGCATCAAAGCTAGAACCCAACTTGATGTTGGCAACACTAGGCTATATATGTCTCGTCCCGTCCTGCGAAATTAAATCCCAGACAATGAAGGAAAGGCGACAGACGAGGATGTAAGTTTCTCAGCGCACGACATCTCGATACACGGAGTCATTATCTGCGGTTATAGACAGTCACTATAACCACAAAGATGTCATCCGATACGGCCACCACATGGAGACAACATTTCAAAAGAAAATTATGTCATTCAATATAGCCGCATCCCTCCAGTCGCTCGCGTTTCACATGAAGAGGTCTCGTGCGTAAATGATCCTCAAGCATGTATCGTTATGGCAAGTGCTACTCCTTCGATCGGTTTTCCGCAAGTCTGTCCGTCGGTCGACGCTGTCCGCTGATCGCGAGTTAGGGTACACCCGGACGGACTAGGCCGATGAAACCTGTCGGGCATATTACGGGGATATTAGTGTCCTCCTGGATCTGAAAATTCAGGGGGTAGTGGAGGTAGGGGAAATCCAGAAACGTTCGTTCCAAGCTTTGGTGGGAGTCGGACTCGGAGTCAGAGGGGATGGGGCGTATCGGAAATTTTGTGTCACGCTTAGATTAAGGAGTAGGGAAGGGACGTGGCGTGAAGGACAATTGTAAGCTAGTACATTCATCAGCTCAAGTTCCATGCTAACAACAAAAAGACTGTCTCTCATGCAAACTCTGTCCTTGGCCTCCTTAAAAGAACCATATCCAGTAGATCCCCGCACGTGTTCCTGAAGTTGTACAAGGCCCTTGTCAGACCAGTAGTTGATTTTGGAATGTGCTTAGCATCACCAGGGTTTAAGGGTGACGTAAAGCTCCTAGAAGGAGTGCAAAGGAGAGCCACAAGGATAATAACAAACATGAAAGATAAATCCTATGAACAACGTCTGAAGGAGCTGAAACTAACAACACTTGTTTTTCGACGACGGCGAGCTGACATGCTTACGACATATAAGCTGACCTCTCAAGAACAACCCCCAATTTGTATGCCCATTGTCCAGAGCGTTGGCGCAGACAGAAGGGGACACTCTAAAAAGCTGTTTAAGCCTTCTGTCAGAACCCGACAACGACAACAGTTACAACAGTTCTTCTCGTGTCGAGTTGTCAACACATGGAACAGCCTGACCAACGACACGGTATCAGCACCCAACTAGGAAGCTTTCAAAAAGTTGCTAGATGAAGAGTGGAATGATGTGCCTTGGAAATACAACTGGGATGCATCTGATGCCTAACAAATCATCACATCATCAATG
This sequence comes from Branchinecta lynchi, assembly GCA_023053575.1. Taxonomy (NCBI): domain Eukaryota; kingdom Metazoa; phylum Arthropoda; class Branchiopoda; order Anostraca; family Branchinectidae; genus Branchinecta; species Branchinecta lynchi. The sequence goes on from JAKZAP010000005.1 coordinate 4,412,741, forward strand.
ACGGAGCGATTCAACAGATCAAGACTGATCTTAATTCGCTCCGAAGTGCGAATTAAGGTAATTAAGTACAAGCCCAAGGTGTATCATTTATATAACTGAACCGCAGAGAGGAACTCAGAGGAGTTGGAGGGGGTCAAAGAAGCTTGACAGTTAGCCCGAGCACACGTCCTAGATATCCTGTCTAGGTCCGTACCAGTTCTGGCCGAACTCTCGCGGGAGTTGAACGGGGGACCAGAAATCTTGTGGCACGCGAGTTGGGTACTTCCAGAGATGTGCTAGGACGATGAAACTTGTCAACAATATTAGGGACGTAAATATTCCTTCAGCCCAAGCTGACTGCGAATCATATTTTACTGTGCTAAACTGATACGTAGGCTGAGTTTTATTTTCCTTGCTCTTCATGGCAAGGACCCTCTTCATGCTTCAACCCACATTTTAGGGACCTAAGCAGATTGACCTGAAAAATGTCACTTCCCGGATCCGACCATCCAGACAGAGTACAGGAGGGAGATCCGGAATCTTGTGGTACGCATAACTTTCAAACGTGTTCTACGATCTGAATAAACTTGAGGTAGGCTACGAACTGGATCAGAAAACTGTGAGGGGGGGATTGGGTATCCGAAGTCAAGTGGGACACCTGGAGCTACTGGCGGGAAGGAGAATTAGTCCTAGATATACCATTTACAGGACTGGATCCAAGCACTGTGGGAGGAGATGGAGGGGGGGGGAGGCGGAAATCTTGTGACACGGATAGATCCTAACGAAGGATCTGATTCGGATGGAACTTGACAGTTGTACCCGATGTCCAGTCTAAAGTCCGTTCCAGAGCCGGGGGGGGGGGGGGGGTCGATCCCAGAGACCTTCTGCCATACTGCACTTCAATAATTAATGAAACTGCTACAGCAAAGGAATCACAGAATCATTTCTAGTATTACTTATACAATTAAAAAAAGAATTTAGCCTTCGAAACGTTACTTCATCGACTTGCAAACCGACAAGTTTGTCATGGGAAGTGACGCAAAGACATGGATCAAATGAACAAGTCATTGCATCGAAGAGTCAACAATGTGTGTAATATGAATCACTTGGGATCCGCCTTTTACTCTTCCTCTGAATGAATGATCCAACGCAACACGATTCGCCATTTTTTTTAGTACACATCGAACGGGGAACAATAGTTCTTTCAACAGGGAGATTAATCAACCGCTGTCATCTTCTCAGCATGTCAATTGAAAATTTCGTTATTAGGGAGCAGGCAAGGGCTGACCTCCTAGACATCTATACTTTTCGCGAGATGAGAGAAGGGTTCACTATCAGGTAAGGCAATACTTCCTCCAGGTTGATAATTGCAGATCTTCGTAACCCCTTTACTCATAACCTATGTTAATTCCGTTAATTCCGCGACGCCAAGGATCGTAAATTCCCTCTATGAGAACAGTGAATCCTCGGGTAAAAAGCAACTGCACACTTGAGAGTTTTGGATAACCAGTTATAAGCATGGTGCGAAACGGACACGTCAGCACTGACGTATCCGTTTTGAATCGTCAAATATAATTTACAGTCAGCTTTGGCTGAAGGAATATCTAACAGTTACAAGCACTTCATCCTTACGACAATTTTTAATATATTTTTTTATTTTGTTTCTTGCTCAAAAAGTATTGCTATGCATGACAAGAATAATGGTTCGTGGCTGAAATCTAGTCTCATGGTCCACAGCAGACAGCGGATTTGTCTGAAGCAAAAGCTGGAAACTGGATTAAGACTAAAAAGTCTAGCTTTGGATACGGTCTCAACAGTGATTATTTTGGGACACGACCCATACTTTCCAGGATGAAGGTGACGGGACGGGATCCCTGAGGTATTCTAGCTCCGTCCGCAAGGGAGGAAGATAAATCTTAAAACACAATGACAAATTCTGAGAGTTGGTGTGAGGTCTCGATTGGCCGTTTGGCCGAACAGTTGCTCAGTGAATGAATGAATGAAGGATTTATGACGCACTGCCTAAGGGCGCAAGTGCAGTAGAAAAGGACAAAGAAATATAAATAATCGCAACACACTCAACAAATATTTTCCATAAAGGTTCACGAGTTCCGGCCCTTTTGCCCGGAGTGAGCATCAGTGCCAGCATAAACCCTGTGGAGGCCAACAGGAATTCGAAACTTCGGGGCCCCTTATAAATTTTCTTCCAGTAGTGTGCAGGTCGACCGCTAGATAGAGACGACCCTCACTTTTGTACATTACAAATGTGTTTATTGCATGAACATAACGTAAGAAAGCGCGATTGTAATTTTCTGTCAAGACCAAATCCTATTATTTTGATCCGTTGTCTCCGGGCCCATACACAGGTCCCTACTAAGCCTACCTGGTAATCTGGCATTGACGTGCATTCTCTCGAATTCGGCCGGAATTCGGAGTCCAGGTGTGACCTGCGAAACTAAAACTACTAAAATGTGTCCTGTAAAACTATAAGTCTATAACACAACGCTGTAGACAATCAAGATTGTCCCAGCGACACCTTCATGATGTGGACAGACGGTCAGGTTTTCCGACCGGATTTTCTACACTGCCACCATAAAGTTCAAATCTCAACTCTTCCACAGGGAATTAACGATAGTGCCGAATTAATAATATCAGGCCTGTGTTTACGGCACTTTCAGCTCGCTGGCCTACTTAGAGACATTAAAGCTTTGAAGACGTGACCATCGTAAATTGTTGATGTAACTTCCTCGTTCCTGCCGCAACCACAAATTAGTTCCGAAGTTCGGCGTCCAAGATGTGATGCGTTCACTCGAGAAAACGTCAGCGTCAATACTATGTACATCTCGTCATCCTGGTCATCGAGTACGTGACCTTTAGCATAAAGTTGTCAGGCCTAGTTAGAAATTATGTCTAAATTGTGTGTGTTTATACTGTTATTTATCTTGCGCTGCTTTTCGTTATTCTCTTTACTCCGCTACCACCTTGTGTATTTGTCGAGTTACAAATAAAATATATATTTGCGAAAGCCTAGAGGCACGATCCCTGGGCTGAAGAGTGTACACCAAGTCAGTAACTCGACGTTCTCGAGGCGAGAAAGCTGACGCAACTGACCTTGATGATAAGTTCGATCTCCGGCACATCTCCTTCCGTCCCGTTAGTATTTTCGTCTGACATCTTGAAAAAGACACAAGATCCTCGGCTACGGAAATAGAACTGATAAGACAATGTCGAGCATTGGTAGGCGCAAAATATCAAACAGTATACTATCTTGAACTAAACAAACAAAACACATACACAAATTTTTAAGAGCAAGTAGCGGCGAGTGCGGTTGCTTAACAAACAAGACCAAAGGTTTGGCTGTGATCTCACAGGGAAATATTTGTTAATCTTTCTATAAATCAATCATAATTTACTAAAAATATCCATTGCATAGCACAGGCTGACGACAAAGTAAACGTACACTACACGACAAAAGAGACAATCAGAATAGACAATCAGAATATACAATTGGTTAGTCAAATTAATTAAAATACAATTTTAGATAAACGATAAAACACTAAAATACACTGTCGAATTCTAATAATATTCTATGTAGGCCTATCGGTTATTTCTTCATGTTTTTATAGCGTCGCTATAGTGTTGAATAAAATAAGGTCCAAACGAGTGGAGATATCTTGTTGATGCCTTGACGGGTGGTTGTTTTAATTTTCACTTCCCAGCTTCTAGATTTGAGCGTTCTAACGCAGACCATCGAGTCTTGCAGATGTACGGTCTTTGCCAAACCCCTTAAACGGTTGATACCATCATTTAACCAGATCCAATGGTTAAATTTCCAGCGAAAAGTACGTCAGTCAATCAGACTCATTCGTTAACACCCGATTCCGACCGGACTGTCCGAAAACAAATATTAACCCCCATCCAAGTGTGTTTTAGGGTACATCAACCTATTCCAACCAATTTATCTGAGAATCTGTATGCTTACAGAGTCTCAAGCCCCCTCTCCCCAACATTCTCATAAGCTTAAGAAGAACAAAATAATTCTACCAAATTTTCTTCTTTTGACCGATTCCGGGCGAACAGGTTCAGATCCCAATTCAGCACAGGTTGCTACACTCATAGTGCATAGGATAAATCCCTACGGTCCAATATGCCCACGACTGAAAATGCCAACGAATCAAAATGCCTACGACTAAAAATGCCCGCGATTGAGTTGTCTGAGGTGTTCAGTCCGTAGTAAACTGGAACCTCGGCTATTAGTGAGAAACGAAAGGAGCAGACAGAATGGCTATACTCGCACCTTGAACTGGTATGAACCATTCAGTTACAATGTAATAGCAAATTTGTGAGAAAAAAAAACTGAATCACAAACAGTGATCTTAAAAATGTTATTTTTGGAATCCCAAAACGTAAGTGGAGGGATACCTATGACAGTACAAAAGTTGTCCGTCTGTCAGCACGATAACTCTCGAAGGGAATGAGATGTTTTGATGAAACTTGGTGTGAGGATTGTTCGGGTCAAAGGAAAGGTCGAGTTCGTAAATGGACACTTTCTCGCCGGACAAGTAGTTCGCCCGGAATCCGGCCAAAACCGGAAAGTTTGTTGTAAGTAGAAGTTTTATCTGAAGTTGATTAGATGTCCGATTTAGGGGTAAGGAGACATGCTGAATTCGAATATTAAAACTATTTTCTCACCGGATAGGTAGAAAACCCGGAATCCGGTAAAACCCGGAAAATTTGTCAAAGATAAAAGTTCAATCTGAAGTTGATTATAGGTTCGACTTATGGATAGGGAAACATGCTCAACCGAATAGGAAAATTATTTTCTCGCCGGACAAGTAGATCGCCCGGAATCCGGCCGAAACTGGAAAACTTGTTAAAAATAAAAGCTTTATATTAGTTTCATACGTGTTCGATATACGGATAAGAATACATGCTGAATTCATGTGTGACAATCATTTTCTACCTCGACACATAGTTCGCCACGAATCCGGGTGAAATCGGAAAATTGTTTCGGTAAGGTACAATTTTTAATCAGACATGCCGGTGGCATAAAAAACGACGCTTCACTAATTCTGATGGGTTTGTTTTAAAAACTTTCCTATCTTCGGACACTCTAACAGTTTCAGGCAATGAATCCCATACTTTTACACCTGTATGACGAATAGAAAAGCTAGACCTTGTAGAAGGATAACAAATGGGAGAAAGATTGGACCGCCGTCTTGTATTATAGTCATGAAATTGACTGTTCAGGCAAAAAAGATTTTTAAAATCAGCAGGTAGCGAATCTTCTAGAGATGACGGTAAACAAGTGTTGCAATATTCCAGTCTCTAATCTGACGGACATTTAAAATAAAAAGACGAGATTAAATGAAAATAAAATAATAAAAAAAAGAGATATTTTATTAAGAATAAACTGAAAGCACCAAAGTCTCTATGTATTATTCTTACCCGGAAGAAGAGACCAAATTTTCCACTTATTTATCATTTTAGCATTTTTAGTTAAAACTTGAAGTTTTATCTGAAGCTGATCAGAGGTTCGACGGAGGTGTTAGGAGACACGCTGAATCCCTTTTTGAACTTCAATTTTTTTTAAAGACAAGTACTTCGCCCGGAATCCGGCCGAAACCGGAAGTTTGGCAGAAGTAAGGCAGGAACTTTCGACAAGGTCGAGATGACGCAAGCTGTAGGGGTAAACACACATGCTGAATCCATATCTGAACTTGGTTTTCTCAGATGATTACCATTTGCCTTAATCTGTTTCTAAATTTTATTAGTGCGGTGCTCAAGGAGTCTGGCGAAGACTGGATCTCTACAAGACCCAATTGTCTTGATCAAATATTCTTGTTAATTAAGAGCTGGGGGTGCAAGATACGGATTCCCTAGTTTCACTTTATGCGCTGGAACAATCTTATACGGCATTTCTCTGTACTTTCACGTAAGTATCCAAAATTTCATCAAACAGAGATATTAGAGGGAACAACTAAGTCAACCAAATAAGAATCAGCAATTGTTCTTCCGGAGGAAGACTCCAAAGGAAAGTAATCATTTATTGGACTATTCCAAGAACATATTACTACTTACTTGGCTATTTACTCTCTAACTGCAGATTGGCTTACTCTTTGCTCCTTACTTTCTCTGAAGACCACGAGGGAGGGGGTGCCACATATAGAATTTTGGTTTGATCAACTACAACAATTCCTTTCAATATCTTTCTGTGGTAATCTTGTCCCTTGTAATCTCATTGTCCGTTGTCCCAGGACATTTTGACCTCCTCTGCCGACAGTTTGAGTCTTTGAACAAGGACGATTTTAGCCTAGCCTGTGAGCATTTCAAACTGTCGGCATTGTGGGCTGTTGACATTTTGGACGATTTCGACTCCGGGGTCTTCAATTTCAATTTTGGGCATGAGTCGTGGGTATTCTGAACCGTGGGTATTTTAAGCCGTGGGCATTGTGAGAGTGGGCTAAAAGATCGCAGTGATTTTGAAAACCACTTAGGTATCTAACAGGCCTAGTGTTGTAAAATTACCGTAAAATAAAAACTCAGTAAGCAAAATTGGTAAAATAAGGTATTCCACGGGAAATATAGAGTAAAACTGATGAGAATGGCTCTTATGATTCAGACCTGGACTGAAACAAGTTAAATATTTATTTGCAGCTGGTGAAATTGGTGTATACTGATTTTGAGGATCGAATACAAATAGGAAAAGTTGCACTAACACTTTGATCAAAGTAATAAAGTAATAAAATGGCTCAAAGTGACTTGAGCAGTAACTGGAAGGAATTCCTAATTGTTCTGTTCTCTGTTTATTACCCTTATCGAGCTAAAAAACTTGCTGTCATGGAGCCGGTAACCACATCAACCAATTACTCCTATAATGCTGTGTGTCCAGGACTGTTAGTAGTAGCCTAACGAAAGGTAGCCTAAGGTATATTTGACTAATCTCTGTGCACTATTTCCTTTTCTTTGGACATGGACTTCACGGCAATGCCTGCATACTCCAAGTAGCAACACACATAACACATGACTAATTAGGCTGCACTTCTCCCTTCCAAATTCCACCCTTCCATTCATGGTGCTGTCCCTTTAAAAATCAGAAGTCATACCAAGAACAAATAATCAGATAGAGCCTCTGTCTTTGGTACCATGCAGAGACTATGAATACTCCGACAAAAGTGAGCAGACCTAGAGGTATTTAATGTAGCTTTTTACCCGTCTACTCTACTTCCGTCTTCGCCGTTGCTTATAGCAGAGAAAGAAAATGCAGGAGGCATACTCCGCGCACTGACCCACCCTTGAGCGCGTCCAAAGAACCAATCAGCTTTGTGTTCTACTTTTCCTCAAGGTGGTTTCACAGCAATATAGCTAATTGTAGAGGTTACGAAATGTGATGTGACGCGAAGCTACTAACCTCCGCTCGTTCACAGCTAGAAGGTACGGGAAATACTCGACTCCACATGCTCATAGTACAGATATAGGGAGAGGGGGGTTCTATCTGATTATTTGTTCTTGGTTATACTCATGTTTCGCTTTATGCCGCCCTGGTCCCTGGGTGAATTTGCTTCAGCAGCAAGTGTAAATATGTCATAGAAATGCAGGTAAATTACGTAAAATGATATTTGAAAACTCCTAGTCCTCCCTGGAGACCTGGGTGGTTTTGCCCGTCAATATGTGAACAAATTGCAGTAAAATACGGATAAACTACGTAAACTTGGTAAAATACACAAATACCCAATTTTACCGTTTATAGCAATAACTAGGCTGCTTTAATTCTAAAACCAACAGACAGTGACAAACCCTTCATTACCGCGAAAAACATGTAAACAATACAGTGAAGAATATATTTGATTACAGGTATGTTTCCTTCCCCGAAGTTGAACCAGAGGATTGACAGCCTGACGAGGACCCTAGCCAAGAAGGGCCAAAATATCGCTGATGAAGAATCATAGCTGACATATCCGTTGTAAACATTGTTTGAATAAAATATATTTGTTCGATACAGCGACGGTTAATACGAAAAAATCTGGCAATACCCCCTCCCCCACCCCTAAATGTAGGGCTACAAAGCCCATCTACGAACTCGACTGGGCCGATGAACCAACGAATCCTCACACCAAGTTTCATCAAAATATCTCATTCCCTTCGGGAGTCATTGTGCTTACAGATGGACGGACGGACTAACAGACGGACAACTTTTGCGATGTCATAGGTATCCCTCCACTTACGTTTTGGGATCCCAAAAACTATGTTCAAGTAAATATTTGTTTGCACAAGTAGGCTATTTGAACAAAAGTTATTGCCAGATATTTCAGAACTAGTTTGACATTCACTAATTTCCTTTACTTATGTATTTGCCCTCTTCAACAGAAAAATTGCCTTTTCCTAGCAATTTATTGCTTTACAGACCCGTTTCTAGACCATAAAAAACTGATTATAATTTTTCTCTTCAAGCACTGCCGAAAGGTAGCAGCAGTTGAGTTCTGGATTTTTGCAGCTTTAGCTGTTCTATTTTCATGCAAGTGCTGAAACCTTTTAGTGAAAAATAAAATAAAGTGTCCCGATTGAATTGTTCGATAAGTGTGTTCGAATTCCGATGTGTTTGAATTTCAATGTTTCACCTTATAGCATCCCTGACTCAGGTTGACTAGTGCTACTGATTTTTTTTTACTTCTTTAGTAGAACTGCATAGGGTGTCTGCTTCTTCACTGAATCTGATACCTTGATGACCTTGTGGCGACCCTGTCCTTCTACAGGAAGGGGAACCAAAGCTTCCAAGCTCGAACAAGATTACAAATTTCCAGAGAAGTCTTTCCTTCAGAATAATGTATCTGGCTTAAAAAGGAACAAACAAATATGACTAACATACTAGATTGAAGCTAATTGAATAGTTTACATATTGGATAAATAAATGTTGCTTCAACGTTTCTGGTTAAGCATATTTTGTCTTTTCAAACAAGATCACTTCATTATAACCTTACCTTAGTCAGTTGTTAGTCAGTTGGGTACCAGACTTTTTGGAGAATTCCCCTCCACAGGGGAATCCCATGCACAGGTGAAAAAGAATCCCCTGTGGAGGAGATGGTGTTGGGGGAAAAGTGTGAGCAAGTCGCATTTTTTGCAATCGCTTGGAACGAAAGTTGCTGTTTTTTTGTGATCAACTGTCGACTTGAGGTCTAGTCAATCCATTTTTTGTCGCTTGACTGGAGATCGACTGGGGACAAAGTCAACAGTTGATCCGATGGACCTTTCTCTTGGAGGTCCAGTCAAACTTGGTGCCAAATTTTGAAAACTGAAACATGTGGACCCAAAAATAGGGATTGACTGATTTAGACCATTTTTCGAAGGCTTGTTCTCGCTCCCCTATCAAGCGACAAAAAACAGTCAACTGGGTGAATCCGGGAACAAATCCCAATTGCCAGTCGATCTGTAAAAAACACGACTCTTGATTGACTTCAAAATAATGAAAAAGGTAGAGTTACCAAATTCAATAGCCAGAAAATCCCTTTTCAAAGTTACTTGAAAGCAAAGAAATGGCCCAGAATCGGAAAAAAAGTAATCTTTTGCCTCTTGCCTATCAGGATGGCACATACATTTTATTTTAACATTTTGGCGGCAAAAATCGAAGTAGTGTAAAATGATGTCAAGTACCCCTCCTCAGCCCCTCCTCGCTCCCGTATTTTCTGAAATGTCTGTCATGAATTTCATATGAAGGTTTCATTTAAAACTATAGACAGTAGCATTGTGGCTGAGAACAGTCCACAGAAACTTCCTAGATAAGCCGCAAAAGCAGAGCAACAAGAAAGAATCCGCAGGAACACCAGCAGGCTTTCTTAGTTTCTAGCTAGAACTCTACAGCAGCAAAGAACTCTCCTATAGCCTATCCTACTATTGGATTCCAACTTATGCTAGCTTAGTTGATACACATGATAACACTAGCTTTACTTTTAACACACTTACATTTCACAAGTTCAACCCTCAAAGTTCAGCAAAGCAATATTTATTTTGCTCTTTTCGTCTGGTGTTCGAAGTTCGAATAGGTGCCGCGGACGTTTCTCTATGAAAGATGCCAATTAGTCTGCTAGATGGCATTCCCGTAACATTCATGTTTCGGTCTGTGTCGAAACTGTCTCGTTCCGTTGTTCAAAGTCTCGCTGGCTCCAAAAATGTCTCACATGGCGACAGGGGACCATAAATAGATAAACCCACGCCGTTGATCATAGTTGCTTTTTTGCAGATACCATGGTATCTGATACCAGGGTCCACAGTCGTTTCTGCAGTTACCGTGGGATCTGATACCACGGTCAAAAGGCGTGTTTGCAGTTGCCCTGGTATCTGGCAATATACCGTGGTACCTGATATTCAGATACCACGGTAACCGCGAAAACAACTTTAGACCCTGGTATCTGAAAAAAAAACGACAAATTGCAGATCCAGCTACCGTGGTAACAGATGCCATGGTATCTGATATACGGTTGCTCTGCAAAAACGAAAATACTCTTTATAACTATCTCTCCTTGCCGATGCAAAATCTCCGGCCTCTCCGGGTATCTAGCGGAAGAAAGGCAGAAGTGGTGTCACCTCTGCTACCAAAGATCGCGGTGATTGATTGACACAGGATTTGAGTCGTTGAGTTTGAGTCGTACGGACACGCTTACTCTTTCTTCCTGAGGAGCGATGGTGTGTTTTGGACTTAGTCATATAGAGTATTGTCGAAATTACGCTTTTCAAAGTCATCCAAAAAGAAATTGACATTCAGTCACATCACTAAGTGAAAACTTCTTTCCCAAGAATTTGAAAAAAAATGATGAAAGTGAGATGACTTTTTAGATACCACGACCAGTTACCACGATTGGACCGTGGCATCTGAAAATCAAATTCCACGATAACTGTCCAGTTACCACGATAACTGCAAAAAGGCCTTTTGACCGTGGTATCAGATACCACTATAACTGCAAAAACGACTTTAGACCGTGGTATCAGATACCATGGTATCTGCAAAATGCAACTAATGTAAGCGCCCAACGTTGCGCTTTACAAATACGTATACACGTATTTACAAATCTAAAAGCTTACTGCCGTACCGATTCATGGCCCAAAAATCACTCGCCCTAGTGCTTAAAGTTTAACCAATACTCTATATGACTAAGTACAAAACACGCCAGTGATCCTCAAGAAGAAGGAGTAAGCGTCTCAGTAACGACTCAAACTCAACGACTCAAACCCTGTGTCAAGCAACCACGGCGATCTTTGGGAGCAGCCGTGACACCACTTCTGCTTTCTTCCGCTAGGTACCCGAAGAGGCCGGATATTTTGCATCGGCAAGGAGAGATAGTCATCAAGAGTATAGGACAGTCTACATACTCATCATTTCTTGGCATCCCAAAACGTAAGTAGCCCACGGGCTTTTATCGGTAATAACATTCTACGAGTTCATAAAAGTTGTCCGTCTGTCCGTCCGTCTGACAGCATGATAACTCTCGAAGGGAATGAGATATTTTGATGAAACTTGGTGTTAGGATTCTTTGGGTCAAGGGAAAGATCGATTTCGTAAATCGGCTCTGTAGCCCTGAATGTAGGGGTGGGGGCTCAAATTAAGGGGCAAACAAAATGTTTTTTAATAGCTAATGAGATAGCCGATTGAGGGGTAAATTGACATGCTGAGCACGCATCTCAAAATTACTTTAGCGCCGGACAAGTACCCGATGACAAATTTGTAGCCTGCGTAGTTGTATGATAGTTGCTAGTGATATGTAATAGTAAAGAGTAGGCTACTATCATTTAATGTGCCTCAACTGGGCATCTGATTGGATGTTCGATTTAGGAGGTAAGAAGACATGCTGAATCCCTATATAACAATCAGTTTCTACCCAAACATATAGTTCAGCGGGAATCGGGATGAAACCGGAAAATTTGTTTTAAGTAGAACTTTTACCTGAAGTTGATTAGAGGTTTGATGTAGTGGTAAAGATACATGCTGATTACGAATATGATGACTATTTTCTCGCCTGACAAATAGTTCTCCCTGAATCCGTCCAAAATTTGAAAATTTGTCAAAAGTTAAAGTTTTATTTTAAGTTGACTAGAGCTGCAGTATAGGGGTAAGCAGATATGCTGGATTCATTTTTGGGCTTTAGCTTTTTGCAGGACAAGTACTTAGTCCGGTATTTGGCCTCATTTTTCCCATTTTTTCAAATTTCCACAACTGTCGGTTTTGCAGAGCAACCGTATATCAGATACCACGTAACTGCAAAAACGACTAATTGCAGATCCAGTTACCGTGGTAACAGATACCACGGTATCTGCAAAAACGCAACTAAAATTTTGCTTGGGGATACTAAAAGTCGATGAGGGCGGCCAACACTCTGAAGCCTTATTGCATCGATCTCTCACATCGCTTACTACACGGTACAGGGTGTCAATACAGGAGTGATATTTGCGGAGTCCAGTTTGTTCCTTTGGGTTCGCTATTCACAAGATGGATTTTCACCGAATGAATTTTCCTCCATTTGCTTGTAACTCGTATGCTTGAAATATTTAGCAACTACAGCGGTGACCGATTGACTAAAAAATATGTTCTACCGGCATACCGTGTCCGAACCGAAGTCTAGCAGCTGGTAAATAGAGAAGTGTCTCCCGAGAAACAAGGAGTTGCAGAGGGTCAGTGGATCCCGCCACACTATAGCCAATAGAAGAAGAAGAAGAATCTTTCTGGATTCACACGCAATAGTGGACTTTTTTCAGAAGTGACCTTACAACGTGGAAGTGAACATTTCCAGAGCTTCGCTTTGTTAGCTATGGAAAATGCACGCTTTGGCTGAGATCCGAATTGTCGCTGCCGGGACGAACTGTGGTTGCGTTCCCGAACTTAACGATCGTTAACAAATTGTTAACAGTTGTTAAATTTTTGCGTTCCACGTTTCAGGTTTCGAAATTTAAGCTCCGCCCACCTACAATTTCCATTCCAGAGCTTAACGATTGTTAACTATTTTGTAACGATGGTCGGTGAGCATCGTTACAAAATAGTTAACAATTGTTAAACTGGGAAAAGTTAACGATCGTCGAAGCTGCAGTTAGCTCCGCCCCGAAGTAAAGTTAACGATTGTTAACAATTGTTAAGTTTAGGGAACGCAGCCTGTGTCATGTCGGGCCAGCAGTGACTATCGTGAACGTCACTACTAAAGCCCATGGTGGAAAAGAAAAATTCCTTCGCAGAGTAAAAATAGTTCACTGGATTCAAATCCAAGATATAAAAGCGTCTAGCTTTAACAAGAGCTACGAGCTCATATGGCACTTGTTACGAGTAAGCACGGCTCGGTTATGTCAATGATATATCTAGTGTTTGCTAGGTGTCTTCCCACCAAGCTTCATCTCGTTCTCTCCACTCATAGCGTTTTCCAATATTTCCGGTTCTCCCCTCCAGCTCCCCCAAAAGTCACCGGATCCGGTCCGGATTTTAAGTGGGTCGTCTGAGGCATGAGGTCTTTCCAAATATCAAGTTTCATCGAGATCCGGTCACCCGTTCAAAAGTTATAAATACCTCAAGATTCCGGATTCCCCCTCCCTCCACTCCCCCGACAGTGCCCGAATCGGCTCGGTCATGTCAATGATGTATCTAGTGTTTGCTAGGTGTCTTCCCACCAAGTTTCATCTCGACCCCTCCACTCATAGCATTTCCCAAGATTTCCGGTTGCCTCCTCCAGCTCCCCCCAAAAGTCATCGGATCTGGTCCGGATTTTAAGTGGGTCGTCTGAGGCATGAGGTCTTTCCAAATATCAAGTTCCATCGAGATCCGATCACCCGTTCAAAAGTTATAAATACCTCAAGATTCCGGATTCCCCCTCCCTCCACTCCCCCCCCACAGTGCCCGAATCGGCTCGGTTATGTCAATGATGTATCTAGTGTTTGCTAGGTGTCTTCCCACCAACTTCATCTCGATCCCTCCACTCATAGCGTTTCCCAAGATTTCCGGTTGCCCCCTGCAGCTCTCCCCAAAAGTCACCGGATCCGGTCCAGATTATAAGTGGGTCGTCTGAGGTATGAGGTCTTTCCAAATATCAAGTTCCATCGAGATCCGATCACCCGTTCAAAAGTTATAAATACCTCAACATTCCGGATTCCCCCTCCCTCCACTCCCCCCACAGTACCCGAATCGGCTCGGTTATGTCAATGATGTATCTAGTGTTTGCTAGGTGTCTTCCCACCAAGTTTCATCTCGATCCCTCCACTCATAGCGTTTCGCAAGATTTCCGGTTGCCCCCTCCAGCTCCCCCCAAAAGTCACCGGATCCGGATCGGATCTTAAGTGGTTCGTCTGAGGCATGAGGTCGTTCCAAATATTAAGTTTCATCGAGATCCGATCACCCGTTCAAAAGTTAAAAATACCTCAAGATTCCGGATTCCCCCTACCTCCACTCCCCCCACGGTGCTCGGATCGGGGAAGTGACTATTTCTAACTTAATCATTTGGGGTCCCTGATACGCCTGCCAAGTTTTATCGTCCTAGCTTATGTGGAAGTGCCCGAACTAGCAAACCCTGAACAGACCGACAGACCGACGGAAGGACAGAAATTGCGATCGCTATATGGCACTTGGCCGAAGGGCAAGTGCCATAAAAATTACAAGAAGGAGGTAGCTGATTGGTCTAGAAAATCACTTCTTTTATTGCAAAATCCCTGACAAACAAGAACAGTTATACAAATTAACTTCTATGACTGCAAACAGTGCAACCCGACAAATCGAACGGCTCCGAGCTCCGAGCAAAACACAGCAACTACGTAGAAACTTCAACCAGAAGATGGCAACCTACAATTAAAAGGTGACAATGGAAGACGAAACTTTGCGTACGGAAACCCTCCCTGCACGTAATGCCAGGGTTGACTTTCGAAAAAGTAAAGCGACTAAAACATACACACGAATCTTAACAGAAGAAGAACTTCAGTGATATGTTTGCATTAAGAAACGACCGCCACAAACAGGTCACAAAACAACTGAATTAGCTGCGCTCTTGTCAATATACAATCAAAATCCTAAACCTCAGATGTGCTGGTTTATGAATTGTTTACGGAAAGAAGCTAATTAGCTTGCAAAGCTTTTCTTCCCCGAGTACTGGCCAGTTTGCTAGTTGCGGTTTTGATCTGAATTCTCCGTTCTCGCTTCTGAATTATCGATTCTCGTACACATTACCGTTTTTGCTCCTCTAGCTTCCCCATTCTCGCTTTTGACAAAAACTCTAATTTAGCAGCTCGTCGGCAACCCGGTATACGTGTTTATGCATATTGAACATCCGCACTCTGTTGACCAACCAGGGAGGAGAACGGAGAGAGTAGAATCGAGAATTCACAATCGGAGTAACTTCTCGATTCTGCAGAATCGTGATTCGCGAGGCTTTCCCCGTTCTCGATTTTGACAGAAACAAGAAAAGGAGAATTCGCTTCATATGAATAGTCTAAAAAACGCGAAATAGGAGAATTGCGAGGAGAATCGCAAGGAGAATTTGGATCAAAAACGCAACTATTGTGTGTAAGCAATAGATATTTTGCCAGTATAGTTTTGCGCATACATCAATCGATCAACTGGAGCTTAGGTTGGTAACTGTGAAACGTAACCCCGGGTGACCCACGTCGATCACTTGTTATTCTACACTCGGGTTGCCACATCAAAAATATTTAGAGAGTGACTTTTGTCCCAAAACAGAGTGTGAATTGGGAGTGAAATTTATTTTCATGAAATGTGCAATCGTCTCTGTAAAAATGACACATCTTAATTTTACTTTCATGAAAACAACTTGAAACAGTCACTTCTGGTCGGAATCACAGCTGCAAAATGACAAATTTTGTCATTTTCTGAAATAGAGTGATTTTTATGTTCTACGTAGGACAAGAGTGACAAAAACAAAATAGAGTGACAATTCACACGATCGTGCGACATGTGGCAACCCTGTCTACACTAGGGTGATCAAAGTGGCTCTTTCGCATTAACAAGCGCCCGGTGTTCTTCACCAGATTAAAGCCAAGTTTCACTTTCTAGATTACCAGATATCTGGATCTCCGTGCAGTCATGCCAACTCGGGAACAGATCCCATTAGGATGCCTCTCCGCAACAACTCTCAAGCTGTGGGATCCCCAAATAGTGAAGGGATACATATGGAACGTGTCCGAAAGCTTTTTGTTGCATTAATGCAACAAAAAGCATTAATGCTGCATTTTCTTTCTTTTTTTGTCCGAAAGCTGTTACCTTTTTTTCTTCTCTGACACTTCTAGAATAGCAAAATTTAAGTCAGGAAGAAGAAAACAGAATTAGCTGTATAAAGCTGACAAAATGATCAGCTACTGATATCCAACCTTCTTATCTTTCCTTTCTTCGTTGGCCATGATCGCCAGTTGTCTCAGAATTTGGAATGTTTGCCGGATTGTCAGTTGTCTTTTTGAATTTGTTATGTATGCCGCCGAAAACACTGAGAGAATCGCCGTACTCCCCAGTTTCTTCTTGAAAATTCAGCATAAAATTTAGCATTCTTGCTGAATTTTTGGATCAATTTTATGCTGGAGGGTTTCATATTAAGACTATCATTCTGAATCGAGATCAATTACAAAAATGGAAATATTTTATAAGTAAATTTTTCTTCTAATGACAGCCAGAGCATCCATATAGCGATAATAATAAATTATCTGTACGTAGAAATACTCTTTCAAACAAATTTGGAACTATATAAGATAACGTGTTGTCCCCAGATGACCCATCTATTCCCCCCTCCCCTCCCGTCGTCCGTGCGTTGGTCCGAGAGGAATACTGGCAATAAGTTTTCCCCATATCCCGCTAATTCTTCTACCCAATTTTTACGTAGTTTCATTCCATCATTTATTTGTGGTAATTTCTTGTAAGTGTATTAGTTAATTTGTTTCTTGTGTGGCTGTGTATTTTGTAAATCTGTATTCCTTTTCTAGCTTTTAGCTATTCGGATTAAACTTGATTGATTGATTGATTGATAAGAACACATGCTGAATCCATAATTGAATTTTATTTACCCGCAGGACAAGCAGTTCGACAAGAATCTGACTGAAGGGGGCCCGAGCAAATACTTGAAATATGGTCGGACTGAAAGCTAATTATTATATCGATTAATGCTTTAATATGTCTGTAAAAATAAATATGCTGGATCCAAGAGCGTGTTCCATACTCCTAACAATAGTAACTATTAGTTACTATTTCCGTTCCATCCTCACTAAAAGTTACTACGCTGACCGTTCCAACCTTCTGGAAATAGTAACTAATAGTAACTACTTGCTTACCATGCTCGGGAGCGTAGTAAGCGTGGTAACTATGCATCTCTGTAACGTGATTTGTCGGATTCCCCCGTGGCATGATATTCTGCGGAAAATAGAAAAATCGTTCCAGCCTTGACGGCAAAAAGCCAGAATTCGTGACGTCATGCGTAGTAATTAAGATAAGTAGGGTGGAACAAGCTCCAAGCCTGTTCACAGTTTTCTCAGCGGAGCCCGGAATCTGGGGTGTCCAAAGATCGTTTTTGGTGTGGCTTCCTTTCCCGGCCACACCCCGACGAAAACGGATATCTCCAGTCCGGATGAAAAATCTGGAAGGTGAAGCCTTAGCGCTGGGAAGCTTGTATATAAGAACAGTAAGGTAAAACTAAATCTTAAGCCGAGAGTGAATACAGAGCGCGTAACCTCTTTGTTAGGACATGGAAAATATAACCACTTATCGGAAATGTGTGACGCAAATTCGGCAGATTCAGAGCGAAAAGAAAACAAAACTTTGCTTCAAGAGGTAAATATAATAACTGAGTCAAGTTGACTAGGCTGGGTGGTTCAAACATATCTAAAGGAAATGGCACTAGACTCGGATATTTTAAGCTACTTTGAAAGGTATTTCAGATCCTTCTCTTCAGAAGATGGCAGAAGACAAAGTTACACTCAATTTTATCAAGCCTTTCGAAACCGCTGTAGGCTATTCGAATAAAGCACTGCGACTGTAGAGTAAAACTAATGAACTAAGCTGTGAGCTAGGCCCTGATAATGCTGAGCTTCTACTATCACTGACGTGTAACCAGCGATAGGGACTGTAGCCGACTGTTCGGGCTTATCAGGTATTGCCAGCACACTCGGATCGTAATAGGGTGCATTCAGTTGTTGTAAACTATCATAGTCAACCGGTGTTTGGAACTGATAGGCTTTATATGGTGGAACAGGATCTGGTGTCGGTTCTTGGTAGTATCGGATTCGGGAGTGATTCGACGAATCAACCGGGGACACTGGTTCGAAACTGGTTGCCTGGTGATGGTGGTGGTGATGGTGCTGCTGCTCCGGACTAGGATTCATTGCCTAGGAAAATATCACAATAAATTCATGAAGAACTGACCCACATGCAGACTTCACGTTTTGCAGCAAGTTAGCCTATCTTAGCATCCTCATTGTCTCCTTTATCGTGCAGTACATCTCTCATCAGGTTCAGAACAAACGCCTTCTGCAGTTTATTACTTAAGGTATTGGAGTTTTGGTCTAACCTAACGTGCTAGATCGCTAGGTAGGTCTGCCAGAAAGCTGGCAGAAAGCACGCGAGCGAGCACACAGGGAACCAATCAGGAGCAAAGACCCGCGTCGGTCAAGGACTGTTCGATATTAATTGAGTGAAACACTGATGCTTCCGACCAGTGCAAAATAACTGTTTCAGAGAAAACTAGTATAAGCAAATTTGAAAACTAATGAGCAAATTAGCTCATTATTGCTCACCGCTAGGAAACAGCTACAAATACTTGCTAACTTTTCAAAGAAAATGGGAGCCATCTACCTAAGTAGGACCATTTGGATTGAGTCTCAAAGGTGCACAGATATCCGCAGTGACGCAGAAGGTAATGCTAAAGCATAAGTGACAATTTCTCTTTACAGTGTATTCAATATAGTATTTTTTGTTTTTATTATTATTAGAACGTGGACTGTCACGATATGAGATTGTTAGTACGCATCATATGTAAAAAGTAACATTGTCGCCATGTAACAGGACAAAAACTCAGAGATGGCGCTGAAGCAGAAAAAAGGAGCTTATTCGTTTATTCCCACTAGTCTGCGATAAATTTGCCCAAGCGAAGTCAATACAACGTTCTGCGGGCATTTTGTATTAAAACCTAGACATACTCTCCCATTTAAGTATCCGACTTCTGCTTGACACAAGCCTACCCGTTGTATGGGTCACAATAAAAACCAGCCAAGTTTTCAGGCATGAAGCATTCTTGACCTGCACACCAACCAATTTCAAAAAAGAACTAAAATAAAAATGGCAGGACACGCTAAAAATATCTGCAAAGCTAACTACATGCTAACAGTTAGTGTCCGTTTTTTTTTCAGTGTTCTTGCACTTTCGTGGAGGATATTGTTGCCGGTATCACGTCCCTAGACTGGAGTCGGTTTTAAGCAGAGCCAGCGTATTTGCAGAGCGTGTTCCACCCTTCTAACTATAGTAAATATTTGTTACTATTTTCGTCCCAACCTCGTGAAAAGTTACTACGCTGACCGTTCCAACCTTCTCGAAATAGTACCTAATAGTAACTATTTGCTTACCACGCTGGAAAACAGCAAATTGTTCCAGTCTTGACGGCAAAAAGCCAGAATTCTTGACGTCATACGTAGTAACGGTAAACAGGGTGGAACACGCTTTTAGTCTTTCTTTAACCAGGCGGTACATAGGGTGCTGCGGTTCTTACCATAGAATAGCATGCCATTGCATCCTGGTAAGATGGGTGATAAGGCTGTTCCGAATGCTGTTCTTCAGGATACGCCGAATGCATGACGTAAGGAGATTGCTCATGGCCCAGAAATGCATAGGGAGGACACTCGCCGCTAGGTTCGTAAGTGTATTGTGGTACTGACGTAGAAGGCTGGAAAAAAAATCACCATTTCTAACGGGTTCTTAGAGCTCGCTATTCTGAATGACTGTGAATGCTTTGTGTAGAACCCGAATATACTGTGGTTCGCTGGATTTGCCATAAGGCATATTCTCGCCGTTCCACGAGGACTCCTCGGGGAATCGAACGGAACGGCGAGAATAGAGGGAGTCACTCCACGCGGACTCCGCGTACAGAAAACAGCGAGAACACGGGGAGTGCTTCCAGAATGGATTTTGTTCGAAAAAAAATATGCAGTTGAAGAAATTAGTCTGGATCCACTTTATTTTTGCTTTTGTTTATTCTGATTGTTTTTAGTTAATTTACAGTCCACCGACAGCAGCAACAATTGATTCCCTTCCGAATCTGAAAGGGAATCCTTTCTGATGACGGTGATGGTAATCGGAGCATTCCAGTCCGTGGGGACTCGCGAGAATACGGGGAGTAAGTCCCCGATACAAACAAAAACGCGGGGACACCTCAAGTGGAGTCCTCGGGGAACGGCGAGAATACGCCTATCCACGTCATCTTTTGATTGGTGATGCTAGCGCCACCTGTAGTAGGTTCGCATTCAGAAGCGGACAAAGTGCCTCGCGGCTTGAACCCGAGTTAATTAATCGACCTTGCCGTTCTTGACATTTTTGCAAACGGCCGTGATTTCCCATCCCCAAATACGGCTATTTTTAACAATAACCTTTCTTCTGATATTTTTTTTTTGCTGACTTCTGTAGTATACTCAGCTGCGGAAATAGCCCAGACGAGTACACCATGATATTATACTGAAAGAGTACCGGCTCATTATTAGAGGCACCTAGCATCCAAACAAAAGGTTGACCTGCGATGTGAGAGTTATATCGCCAGAAGCACAGGTGTTTTCAGTAACAGCTACACTGTAAAAATAAAAATCTTGCAGTATTTGCTACTGGGATTAATCTTGTCTCTCCTAACATAAGATTATCTGCAATTCGGATTACTCTTATCTAAGTAGAGATAACATTAATCCCAGTAGCAAATACTGCAGTTAACTTTAATCCTTTTTCGGAGAAACTTTTTACAGTGTCTTAGGCCCCGACACTACCAAAGGAGAACGCCCCACGGCTAACAGTAACAAATAGGGTAAAAAAAAGGTAAAAGGTAAAGGTATCAGCACTAGCCTTGATAGGCCAA
Organism: Branchinecta lynchi; assembly: GCA_023053575.1. NCBI lineage: Eukaryota > Metazoa > Arthropoda > Branchiopoda > Anostraca > Branchinectidae > Branchinecta > Branchinecta lynchi. Next base: position 4,433,779 of record JAKZAP010000005.1, read on the forward strand.
GCTGGCGGTGCTTCACACACCCTTCCTGTCACCTTCCCCGGATTTCTCCAGGTACCCATTTGAAGCTGGGTGGACTTTGGCTTGTCTTACAGGGTTACGCCACTAACCCCCGTCCCAAACCAAACAGTAAGCACTTCCGAGACTCGAACAAGCGACCCTTAACTGGCGAGTCCGGCGCGCTAACCACTCGGCCACGGACGGACAAATAGGGTGAATAATAATAAACATATTTACCTGGCTAGGACTAGAAATGGAGGAATAAGGCGCTAGTGCTGACTTGCGACCGGCTCTCCCCGACCGGCAAGCTCTATGCTTGGAGCTCACTCCGTTCGAGCCGACGGAGATTGCTGAGGGACTAGGTGAGGGAGCCAAGATCTCCCGCTCGGGATCCACCGGTAGATTTTGCTCCGTGCAAAGCTCGAACTCCCCTAATTCCACATCGCTAGAAAAAACATTCCGTTAGGATTTCAAGTTGGATCAGACAGCGAAGATCTGCACCACATCTCTTTTTACTTTTCACGAAGGAGGGATCCTCTTCAGGCATAAGCATTTCCAACAAAGAATTTGAAATCGTTTAATCTTCATGGTCAGCTTGAGTCAGAGCTTGGTCACCAGGCCCGTATCCAGGAATTTATTTCGGGGGAGGTTTTGCCTTTCGGGGGGGGGGGGGGTTGCCTGCGAGTCGGACAAAAAAGTACAGAAAAGCACAAAAAAAACATAGATCAGAGGGAAAAGGCTACAAAAATGACTATTTTTGTATGTTTCGGGGGGGGGGGGGGGGTTCAACCCCCTAAACCCCCCATGGATACGGCCTTGTTGGTCACAATCCGTTGAAACTTTTCACGAAGGAGGGGTCCTCTTCAGGCATAAGCATTTCCAACAAAGAATTTGAAATCGTTAATCTTTATGGTCAGTTTGAGTCAGAGCTTGGTCACACTGGGCTCTTTTCCTGGCTTTTTGGGTTGTAAAAGTAGAAAAAAGAAAAAGATACATCTAATTCTGAATGTTGTCGTCATAAATTCAGGAGATCAATTAGAATAAAACAACGTGTGTAATAATGTTAGAGGAGTCCTAATTGGCTCCTAAATGCAGTCTGCTCATTATCCCCAAGCTGACACAAAGCTCATCAAATCTAACGTCCCCTAGGGATTTTATGAAATAGGCCGCGTTTTGAGCCCAGTGTGACTAGGCTCTCAGAGCAAAATAACACTAGGGAGCCAAGACTTGACAAAATTGACACACACTCGAATGACAGAGAAAATAGCACCACTAGCGGTAGAGAACGTCCCTACTGAAACTAATTCAGTCGTTCGTCAGTGCTAGCTCCGAAAACTTCATATTCTGAACACAGCTAAAAAATGATACAGCCTCCTTTGTTTCCTTGGTGTATGCAGACCGCACCTTTGCTTTACTAGAAATTTGTAAGCCTGCCAGTTTGTCTCGCTTTAAATGCCGCAAGCGTAGCGGGCGGCGCTACAAGTATACCTCGTTTGCAAAGCATGAAAAGCATAGGTCTTGGCGCTGCTCCGTAGTGTTATTTTGCTCTGGTCTGGCCCGTTTGCAAAGTATGGATAGCATCGACCTTGGAGCTATAATTCCCTAGTGTATTTTGCTCTGGTTTTGAACTACATAATACTTAAAGCACAAGGGGCACAATAGTTGACTGTGCTGGACAGATACGTCGGAAGATTTTTCTTGACCCATATTTTGTCCCTTCCTAGCAGGGTCCTAGGACCGTTGATTCGCAGTCAAATATGATTCGCAGTCAGCTTGGACTGAAAGAATATGTTGGGTCACAATAGATTCTTCTTCTGCTTTACCAAGGGTCTAACACTTATTAAAATCTCTTCCATAACACACTTTAGTTGCGTTTTCGCAGATACCATAGTGTCTGATACCACGGTCTAAAGTCGTTTTTGCAGTTATCGTGGTATCTGATCCCACGGTCAAAAGGCGTTTTGCACTTATCCTATTCAATTCAATTCAGTTAAATTATATTCAAGAAAGCCATAAGACGGACAAGCCGACTAGTAGGTTTCGTGTCACATCAACATAATACAACAAAGTAAGAAACAGATTTAAAATTCAGCTGACAATAGCTCGGTCAGTAAATATGTCCACTTGCGACAGTTAAAATAAAAGGTTAAAACGGTAGTATAAAAATACAGCATAAATTTACATGGTCGTGCAGTTAAACTTTATGGGAAAACTATATAATTACGAAAGCTAACAAACAACAACACTAAAGTCATTTACAATTTATTGTTGTTATTATACAATTTTACGAAACTAGGCACAAAGCTATTCACGTAACGAGTGTGGCTGTGCGTGTGGGGCTGTAACTTCGGCACTGGTAAGGCGACTACTCTTGCTGGCCTCACACTCTGAGCGCTGAAATCCGGAGGGAGGATGTCACGGAGGACGGGATTCTCAAGGATTTAGTACCAAAAACTGTCGATAACTTGAGACGACGATTTGCAAGTGTATCTAAATCAATCTGGCCAGTTATCGTAGTATCTTATATTCAGATACCACGGTCCGACCGTGGTAACTGATCGTGATATCTGAAGAAGTCATCTCACTTTCATCAGTTTTTGTCAAATTGGTGGGAAAGAAGTTTGGCACTTAGTGATGGGACTGAATATCAGTTTTTCTTTTGGGATGACTTTCGAAAATTGCAATTTCGGCAATTATCGGTTGCAGAGCAACCGTATATCAGATACCATGGTAACTGCAGAAACGACTAATACTCTTGATGACTATCTCTCCTTGCTGATACAAAATCTCCGACCTCTCCGTGTAGCTAGCGGAAGAAAGGCAGAAGTGGTGTCAAAGCTGCGCCCAAAGGTCCCGGTGATTGATTGACACAGGATTTGAGTCATTGAGTTTGAGTCGTACGGACACGCTTACTCCTTCTTCCTGAGGATCACTGGCGTGTTTTGGACTTAGTCAAATAGAGTATTGCAAATCCAGTTACCGTGGTAACAGAAAACGCAACTTTTCCCTGATGAGATGAACTAGAGCTACATACACACGCAGTTCGATAAGATTTGGCGTGAGAAATTCGCTACGCTGTTGATAAACATTTCAAAATTTCTGAGCGAAGGAGGAAATCGTATCAACCGGGCTGCACTGTGAACATACCTTGAACGTGTCCGAAAGCTCCAAAACGAACGAAAATGCTGAATTAATTCAGCATTTTCTGCAGCATTTCGCTTTCGGACTTGAATTTTCGCTCAATTAATGCAGCATTAATTCAGCATAAAATTCATCGACAAATTCAGCAAGAATGCTAAATTTTCATGAAGAAACAGGAGTACGGCGATTCTCTCAGTGTTTTCGGCGGCAAACGTAACAAATTCAAAAATACAACTGACAATTCGGCAAAAATACCAAATTTAAGACAACTGGCGATCATGGCCAACGAAGAAAGGAAAGATAAGAAGGTTGGATATCAGTAGCTCATCCATTTTGTCAGCTTTATACAGCTAATTCTTTTTTCTTCTTCTTCTTCCTGACTTAAATTTTGGTATTCTAGAAGTGTCAGAGAAGAAAAAAGGTAACAGCTTTCGGACAAAAAAAGAAAAGAAAATACACCATTAATGCAGCATTTACCGAGGCATTTACAGCACCAAAAAGCTTTCGGACACGTTCCTTATTGGCACCTGGCGTACGCAAGAAATCAAGGGATTCACCCCTCGGAAGTTAGTAAATGCTTACCTTAGGACATAATTAACGGAGACAATGCAGTGCGGCCTTGAGGATCGGCTGTTGTGTACAATCGTTGCATAGCTTTGGACCCAAACCCATCCGCCACCTCTTGACAGAAATCGATAATATTTTGTCGTCACTTGACCTTTGCATAGCACTGAAAAAAAAGAAGAATCATACAGAGCCAAAGGAAACGGTTCGCAGACTTTGGTTGCGTTTTTTTTTATATCTCAATTGTCCTCTCAATTCACCTATTTCGCGTTTTTTGACTATTAAGCCGCTTTCACACTGAGGCGTCGTTGCGATGCGTTTATCTTGCGTTGCGTACAGGTTGTGTGGCGTATCTTCCACACCTGCGCGAGAAGCTTTCACGCTGGATGCTCATTTACATTTTCATTTCGCGGTTTTTTCGGCTGAATTTTAATTTTGTTCACTGTATCAAGTTTTTCTTCATCATTTAGCATGTTTGTTTGTTTTTTTTCCTTCAAAAACTTCCATTTTCTACTGATAAATCTGATGCGTCCGCGTCGACTCAACGCTATTCTTGCGTTGCCTTTTGTTTGTCTGCGTAAGCTTGGCGCTGCGTCGACGCAAGCACGACGCAGAGGTTCTGTAGCTTAAGGCGCATTCTCGCCGTTCCTCGAGGACTCCACCTGAGGAGTCCCCGCGTTTTTGTTTGTCCCGGGACTCACTCCCCGTATTCTCGCGATTCCCCATGGACAGGGAATGCTCCGATTATCATCACATCATCAAAAAGGACTCCCTTTCAGATTCGGAGGGGAATCAATTTTTGCTTGTGTTGGTGCAATGCAAAATTAATTAAAAAGAATCAGTGTAAACAAAACCAAAAGTAAAGTGGATCCAGACTAATTTTGTCAATTACATATTTTTTTTTTCAAACAAAATCCATCTTCGAAGCATTCCCCGTGTTCTCGCTGTTTTCCTAGGCGGAGTCCTCGTGGAGTGACTCCCTCTATTCTCGTCGTTCCATTTGATTTCCCGAGGAGTCCTCGGGGAACGGCGAGAATACGCCTTTAGTGTGAAAGCAGTCTGAAAGGCTGAACGCGTCAATGTGAAAGCGACTTTAAGATGAAGCCAATTCCCCTTTTCTTGCGTTTCTATGAGAATCGAGAACGGTGAAAGCTTCGCGATTATGTAGAATCGAGAAGTTACTGCGATAGTGAATTCTCGATTCCGTTGTCCTCCCTGATTGGTCAACAAAGGGACGATGTTCAATCCGTATAAAGAGGTATTACCGGGTTACAGACGGGTTAGGAAATTAGTGTTTTTGTCAAAAGCGAGAACGAAGAAGTGAGAAGGGCGAAAAGGTTAATTTGTACGGGAACTGAGAATTTAGATAAACAACGCAACTAATGTATACTATACAGTTTAAGACGTAATGGTTCTTTTCTACCGACTTAACTTCTTCCCCTTAACCAGTTCCCAATCTAAGACACTGGTAAAATCAGTCCATTTTTAGCCCGCGTTGTACAGTTATAACAATAACATAATATAATAATAATAATAATATAATTGCAATAATAAGGCTTTCGCCTCTATAAATTTCTCGGGACACTTTACACACTAAATTGAATTTCAGCCAGGTGGTAGTCGACACCTGCTTTGAAGTGGTTGATATTTTCGGCATTTACAACATTTTCTGGGAGATTATTCCAACATTCTGCTATTCGGTTTCTAAAGCTCCATTTTCCGATGTCTTTTCGGAATTTCTTACCACTCAGTGTCAAGTTGTGTCCTCTGAGACCGTTGTGATTGAAAGTGAAGATATAATCAGGCCTAATGCTATCATAATAACTATGGCAAATTTTGGAGTAATTTCATCTTGCTACGAACAAGCAAAGCACATCGTTATCAATCAGCCCGAGAATATTTCTAATTTGGGGGGGGGGGGGGGGGGGGGGGTTAACGTTAAGATGGAAAGAAATCTCTAGTACTTACATGTGTGGTGCGCAAATCTTAGATGAGCAATATCAGATGCGTGCACAAACTGGTACAACGTCCGTTCAATAAGCTCCTGAGGTTCATATCCGGTTAGCGCGGCAACCCTGAAAACGATAAAACTATAGAGACATCTCTGAGAAAGACCAAGTCGCCAAGAACCCATCCCCGAACTGTCTACAAGTGTCTCGGCGAGAATTTAAACTTTAGAAACCGCATACGTCTTTCATATAATCCGATGGCGAATTGCCGCCAGACGCGCTAGAGGAACAATAACAATCACACGTGAGATCTGGGGATAAGTTATCTGACGGGTGAATGAGCGATTAGGCTTTCGCTTCATATCGATTCGCGCATTATCCCCGTGGAAAAGACAGCCAGCCCTCAGCACTGAAGTCGGAAGCCAGAAATGACAAACTTGATGACGCTCGACAGAACAGAGTTGGGTAAAGCAAAAAGAGGGGAAGAGTCATTTTAAACAGTTTTAAACATGGTTAGGCCTAAGAGGAATTTAAAAATGCAAAACAAACCTGGATAAACCTACACAAAGAAGTAACGTGTCATTGTTTCTTTACGATAGCGCACCTAGCGGCCAAAAAAGAACTAATCTGAGAGGAATTTTCTGAGGGGCGTTTTCGTCATAACTGAATCTGAGAATCACGCACCATAATCGTTCGACCAGCGGTAATGATGCTCAGGCTAACGTTGCAGACGGAAAGTGAGCTAGACTGACACTTGTCAAACTTCGCTGGAAGTCGCACTTACAATAGTTGCGTTTTTGATCCGGATTCTCCTCGCGATTCTCCTCGCAATTCTCCTATTTCACGTTTTGAACTATTCAGATGAAGCGAATTCTGCTTTTCTTGCGTTTTTGTCAGAATCGAGAACGGGAAAAGCCTTGCGATTCTGCAGAATCGAGAAGTTACTCCGATAGTGAATTCTCGATTCTCCTCTCTCCATCCTCTTCCCGGATTCGTCAACAGAGTGCGGGTGTTCAATATACATAAACAGGTATACCGTCCCGGATTGCAGACGGGTTGCCAAATTAGTGTTTAAAAGCGAGAATGGAGAAGTGAGAGGAGCAAGAACGGTAATTTGTGCGTGAATCGAGAATTCAGAAGCGAGAATGGAGAATTGAGATAAAAAACGCAACTAATGTGCAATTCCGCCCTCGAAAACTGCGTGTTGCGAATCTATTTGCCACCGAGCCTAGGTTATTAAAAAAAAACGTTAATTCTTACAATGGCCGTATTTCTAACCTTGCGTCCAAGAAGATGAGTCGCATATCTAACGAGGCTCGAAACATGAACATATTTTGATGAAGCTTCACTTCTGTCACAGCAGATGGCGGAAGTGAATGTCCAACGGCTACCAGACCCACGTGCTGGAGTGGGGGATCCATTGGATTTTCAACTGGAACTGCGCGTAGTTTCACATAACCGGAGCAATGTATCACCTGTAATTATATTCTCATAACATAATAAAAAGACCAAAGGTTTCCACGGGATCCCAAAATTTGGCATCTGATCCATCCAGACAATTGGGTGTTTTACACATCCGATCTTCGCCAGACACGCTGGTGTTTTAACTCATTTCCCATGAGTTAAGTTCCACTATGACAGGTCTCAAATTACTTCTGCCAAATTTCCAGTCTTGCCCGGATTCCTGGCGAAATACTTGTCTGGCAAAACAATAAAGCTCAAAAACGAGTTCAGCATATTGGGTCGTCGAAAGCGTAGAAATTCTTCTGCATTTTGACCCAATCGAACAGCGGAAACAGTAGCCGTCTCCAAAATGAAATCACAGCACCAGCTTTAACTACTACCAATTTTCAGAGAAGAAGGTCACAAAATCAGAAAATTAGGGAGGAATCTTTAAAGGACCCCTCTTGCTTATTCTGCCTTTTATAATATACCTAGTTCCCATACAGAATTATAAGCTTCTAAAATCCCCACCTTTCTCCATTGTTTCGTTTTGTGCCTACGAATTTTAGCACTTTTTTTTGCCTTGCTGAGTTTTGCCCGTCACACAACGAAACGTTTCCCGGGATCTTCAACGTCTGCTGACAACTCGTTCATACATAAGGATCTGAGAAGCTTTTGCTATTATTTCTTTATTTGATTAGTTTTTACACTTCTTACCACGGCGCGATCAGTTTTCAAATGTTTTGCCCCCAGCCGCCGCGTCGCGCTAATTTCAGATGGAAAGTAAAGGCATTTTCGAAAATATTTTTTTCTGATCTATTTCATAGGGAAAAAATCATTTCTAGTAAGAGTTGTGCTTTAACTGTTTTTCCACAAGTTCATTTTCCAGCTTGGGTGGCTTGAGTCTGAAGAGGACCCTTGCCAAGACGGGCCGAAATATAGCTCTAATAGAATGTAGCTGACTTATCCGTTTTGCACCGTCAAATGTGACTCGCAGTCAGCCTGGGCTGAAGGAACATCTATAGTAGACCAATTCTTACAGAACTGACGACGAAGCCCAAAATCCTTGCAGGAGTCCCAGTCCACGACCTCCCAAGACCCTGATGGTCTGTCCGGACCATAAGGAACAAGATGAACAAAGTTTACCTTGTATCCCCCTGAGGTCAGCCCAGCGTTCCTTTTTGCCAATACGCACTTCATCCGTAGAAAAAAGGCTCGTTCGATCTCGAGGTCTGGAAAAACAGTAACGATGTAAAAAGAGAAAAACAGTAAATAAACAAAAATGAGTTTACATTCTCCCTCTGTTTGCAACCTTTCCGGGAATTTATTACGACGACTGTATTTGTATGTGAAGAAGCACTCAACTTGATGTTATGGCGAGGGGTGTAGTAGGCCGGACATAGATGGTAAATGTCCTGATAGACAGTCATCGGAGTCAAGACAGCCTAGGGCGTCTGGTGGCCTAGTACACATGCAGACTTCACGGGTTCATTATGGATTCCCCCGGTCGATTTCCGTACCGAACCACAATAGGCTATAAACCACCCAATGATAATATACACTAGGCCTTACAGGCCAGCCTAAGGAGCTTTAAACAAGACTCATAACAATAACCTAAGGTCCGTAAATAAACAAAAGGTTTTTTGTCTGGTACTTAGAATATAATATCAACAACCTTTAAGTAAAAAGGGTTGTTCCCTGTCGAGACCCCGGAAAAGACGTGCCGAAGAAGAGTCACGACGGTATAAGAGATTAAACATACTGAATGGAAAGGGACTAGCGCTGCCTAACGGCGGCACAAGTGAGCAGTGCGGGATACAGATTGCACCACCATAACAATTTTCGGTATTCTGAGACGAAAAGATTTAAAATGTATTATTTTAAATATTGTAAATCTCTCTTGTACCTTAATCGGCGTAATAGCATAAACGTAATAGACGTAATAGCGTAATAGCTAAACACTTGATTTTTTCAAGAAAACAAGTTGTTTTTTTCTGAAAATCAGTGGATTTTTCTGAAAATCAGTCGATTTTTTTCAAAAATGTCATTTTTGTTGTTGAAAAAAGGTCGTTTTTTTCTGCAGAAAAACTCGATAACTGCAACTTTTTGCCCTCTTGACCCTTGTGCAAAGTTATCTTCAATTGCCCAGGACCTTCACATTTGTGCCCTTGACCATTTCTCCGCATTCCATCTAGGAAGAAGATTTTTTAGACCCAATTAGTCCCTTTTCTTTTTTTAATGTTTATTTTTGTATCTTGTTCATTTATAATCAAAGAAAGACAATTACAAAAGAACACAAAACTTCTCCAACACTTTTCCTACGTTTCAAAGCATGTTCGGCATATTTCAACAAGTGGACATAGCCTACATTTTGGCTTCGTTGGACTTTATGCGTAGGCTACTGTAGCCTTTTATTTTCAACAAATAATATGTAAAAGCAACCCGTTTCAATTATCCCCGCACCATATACAAAAAGATTCAAAACGGAAAAAGATCAACAAGGATATTCTTCCGCGATTTTTCGGCTCTCCTTGGCAAGGGTCCTTTCCCAGCTCAGCCTCGACTGGACCCTTGCCAAGAAGGATTGAAATATCGCTGAACAATATCCTTGCTGGTCATTTTAATATGAGGCCCAGTCAACTTGGGCTAAAAGAGTATTTACCTCCACCCCTCCAACCCAAGAGACAAAGGAAATCAACGCGCAACACTCACCCTGACCAATCTGTAGAGGCCTCACCGGAAATACAGGGGGGTGGTTGAGAACTGCTGCCATCTCTTCGTGATCTGCAGGATGAATGTACTCGTAGATGGAGTTACCCGTGAGTTCCACCTAGAAGGAAAAAAAATATCTTGAGACAAAAATCTTGGTGGTGTTGCACTGAACGCTCTCGGACAAATCACGGCCATGAGCAACTTGTCCATACTTATGCCTTGGACACACGATTGCGGTCGGGTGCTCCAGGCTGTAATTCCTGCCAGATTTTCGGCAGCGTCATCACTTTCATATGGGAATTTTTAGATTTTTTCAACTCTATGAAAGTAAAGAAAATCTGGCAGGGAAATCCTTGCCGTCTGTTCGTACTATTAGGGCTGGCTCAGGGATCGGATCCATTTGCGAAGTGTTACTAGAGGCGTTTTTCAGTGTTCCAGTTTTAGGAAACTTAAGATTTTGAAGGTAGGTCGAATTAGAGATTTCCAAATTGGTATTTTTGTGTTTCAGAGTCTGAATGGTTTCGCACCTGATGTTTTTAGTAATTTTTTTCGTTTTAACTCGTTTTATCACGGACATGCTACGAGGCATGCTTGAGACCTGGTAAGTGAGCCAAGAAGTACGGTTCGTTCTAGCCATGTGGCAAGGCATTCAGGTACGGTGGTCTGGAATACTTTTCCAGACTCAATTCGAGAAGCGGAAAGTGTACCGCAGTTTAAAAATCGGTTAAAGAAACATCTCCTTCAGGGTAGTTGGTGAGTGGAGGGTTATGAAGACGAGAGAGGACAAATTGACAAATTAATTAATAAATTTTTAGTTTATTTTAGTGAATGTTTGGTTAGAATATGATAGTAAATGTGTACTGGTTGCGTTTTTCAAGCGCGTATGTGCTTTGTGTGTAACCGGTCGTCAAGCCGGAATGATTTTTTTTTAGTAAAGTTGTTGAATCCTGAATCCTTATATGCGTCCCAAACGTCTCTTAAGGTTTGCCGGGTTCTCGGGTGACTGGTTTATTTGAAGATGTATCTTTTTTATGTTTTTTTGTTACAAGTTGTTTACTGTGATTTTGTGTAAAATAAAGAATAACCTAACCTAACCTAACCTAACATAAGACACACTCGACCGAAAAGTGAGACTTGCGGTAACGCCGTTTTGTTTTGTTCTTTTGGCGGTATTTCAAATGCCTAAGAATAACAATAAAACCCAGAACAAGAATACAAATAGAACATCAGACCTTGCCATTATATAGCCTACTAGAAGAATCCTCAGTTATACGTCCTGGAGCACTGGGTCCATTCGAATTCATTCGAGATAGACGTGGCAGCCTTTCGGCGGGTAGCGTGTCAGTTGATGCGGAGAATCCGTGCGGCATGGTATTGAACTGATAAAGTGATTTTTCCTTTTGTCAGAGTCAGGTGGATTACTGAGTTACGGACTAGAGGTCAAACGAAGACAAAGTCATCTCCTTAACAAACTAGCTCATTTCCTTAGATGGACTTGAATTTTTCGCAGAATTTCATTTTCCCGCCAAATTTCAAGCCACAAAATGGTAAATCATCTCGAAGAGTTCCTTGTCGAATCTGAGCCACAAAACCTTGTGAGTAGCGGGAACAGCCTTGCAGTCCGCAAAAACGCTCGCTGAAACACTCTACCGGCTATTATGTGTATTTTTCAATAGACAATTGTGCATGTATCCAGCGCAAGCTCATTCAACCCGGGAACTGAACCAGTCAGTCGCGATTCTTACCCTCTTTTCCTAATGAATCCCAAAGTGAAATTCAGAGAAAATTTCGTAACAAAATTTAACAAATCCTTTTGAGTACTCTTTAGAACTGCGGAACTCCTCCGGGTCTACACGAACTTTGGTTTGAACGAAATTCAGCCCTTCTTAGAAATCGGACTCCAGCCTCTGAATCTTAAAAATCTAAACAGGAAGCGAAAGTCATCCGGTGGCTTACGATGAATGAATAATTAACAGTGCAAGGCGTGCTCAAGCAACGTGAGAGAAATAAATCAACCGTGAGATTACGGCCATGGTAAATGTTTCTATTTAGTAACACATGAAAGCATTAAATTTCATTCCTCGGATTTCCGGGCTTAACTACCGTGGAATAAAGCTATTAAAACAACTGCAATTACAACTGGAACCATTACACATACCTGTGAGAGTCCGAGGTGTACAGATGCAGTTTCTGAGATGTACATGATCTTTCCGTCGGGGGCAACAACGAAGATGAATCCATCGAGGGTCTAAAAAAATAGCACATATGAATCTGAGGGGCAACGGCTCAAGAGATTTATGTACATATTACTTTGTAAAAAACGTCAAGGCAGGTGATACAATGTCAAAACTTTGTAAAAAAAAGAATGTACAGTTTAAACATACACTGTAAAAAGTTTCTCGAGTAAGGATTAAAGTTAACTGCAGTATTTTGCTATTGGAATTAATGTTATCCCTACTGAGATAAGATTAATCCGAACTGGAAATAATATTATCTTTTTAGAGACAAGATTAGTCCCAGTAGCAAATACTGTAAGATTTGTTTACAATGTACACGATACAAAATACTATCTATAGTTCCGTTATGAACTTTTAACTGTATTTTTTTGCCAAAAGTATAACGTTGCGTACGGTATATAATGCTAAGTTTTGTTATATTATTATTCTCATCTGTTATTATATCATTACAGAAAACACTTGAATGTCCCAATATCCGCTACTAGTTACATACTGTGAAAATAGGCTCTGCTTTTAACAATTTAAACACGGCTTTGGCTGTTATAAGCCTTTTTCTTGACCCACTGACTTCTAGCAAGAACACTGCAAAATTCAGATAGCCGATTTTACGCAACAATAGCGCGATACCCAAACACTCATCTGGAGCATGATACGCATGGAAAATACTGAAACGCGGCAAGTGTGAAAGTCGAATAGGTGTTTTAGCGGGTTTAGAATGTAACATGTGACATTCGGGTCTCCGGGCTTTAGAATTAATGTAAGCTATTACGGAAGTAGGTTGATTGTCATTGTTGGTGCGACGGCTCTTTTAAGGGTCATGGTATATTTTTCCTTAAGATCAACAAATAGTAGCGGCGTTTTTTTTTTTTATCGCAAGTTCGCCTTTCACTTTCGTTCACCGTTGGTCTTGTATGTGTTTTTGATCGCCTGCGCTTCGGCCTGGAGTCTTATATGGTGTTTTGCTACGTCCCAGATTATATCCCTCAATTATCTAACCCTCTCTTTAAGAGCTCAATGGTTAAAAACCATGAAGGTTTTGTTTTTTTCTAAGTATTTTACAGACCACAAAGTAAACTCCGTATTAACAGAACACTGGAAATGTAATACAAGCGAAGGAGACTTCGAGAAGTATAAACAGTTATCATTATACCTTACGTCTGAATAAAAAAAAAAAAAAACCTTGTGATTTGCTGCCTTTCCAGATTCAAATTATGTTTCTTGTTTCTTAGTCTTTTGGTGAACCAAAGTAATTCGAAACTGTATTACCTGATCTTAGTCGGTGAAAATAGTCATACAAAATTGATCAGTTGAAGAATTCTTGTAATAAAGGAAATTAGTTCCTACTCCTAAAGCCTGGCGACTTTGGACCTGATCAGTTCCTTAGTTAGTCAAATGAATGCTGATTTTTGCCTTATGGTTAAGGATTTTTGGTGGAGTATCGAGGTTTCATTTACCATGTTTTTATATGTTATTTGAGGTTGAGTTAAGTTTTTTTGAGAAGTTGAAGTTGAAATTAGATTTCGGATCAAGAATAAAGATGAAAATAGCAAAAAAAAAAACAAAAAAAAAAAACAAGTTGTTTTTGGACGAACGGCGACCGGCGTCTCCTCCCCTTTCGATCAAAAACGCCACTAGTGTGTTATATATAGTCACACATTGCAGTCTGTTACAACTGCGTATCCTAGTGGAGACGTCAAGAAACGTTTGACAGTTCACAAGAGATCATGCCCTTGATATTGAGGCTGTAAATATTTAATATTCGCATTTCAAGCTGCACATATAATAATAATAATAATAATAACACTTTTTATTTCAGCGTAAGCCATATAAACAACACAAAAAGTTAAATTATAACAAACGAGTACAAACTATCTACATCATGGTGGCTCAGGGTCGAGCAAATGACTCCATATCGGAAGATTGAAGAATAGTGGGTTTGCAGCAAACTCCACTAAATCATTCCGCGACTCCATTAGACGACAAAAAAACGATGTTTTCAACTTCCTTTCAATTTCAATAAATGTTCAACAACGGTTCGACACAAACGCTTGGCTGATGCTAGCTCGGAATTGTAGATTTGCTAACCGACGGAAAACACGCTTATAACAAGCTTCTAGGTTCAAACGTGATCTTTTCGTATGGTTAGACACCAGGGGTAACGCGAAAAATGAATAGAATAATGATGATTTAGAATATCCAGTCTCGGGGATCTTTGTTCACATTTATATATGAGGGAAGAGAACACAACCAGCTTCACTGTCAAAACCCAGAGAAAAATGTTATTGGCACTGTGATGTCCAACATTAATAATTTCACGAGAACGGGAAACAGGGAGGAGGACAACATCAGGTAGGGAGCCTAACCACTATTTCAAAGGCTCTATGAATTTGCGAAATTATGTTGCGAAATCGCACAGGTTAAATAATTGCAACTTATCCGATGGTCAAAAACCGTAGTTCGCACCGTTACAGAAACATAAGCGGGGGGGGGGGGGCGAAGGACAGTTTATTACCTGCAAAAGGTGTGAACCAAGTTCTCGAATGCAGGACTCTCTCGGGTTGTGGTGTGGTGGTGCAGCTCCCCACGCATCACCCAGACCTAAAATAATAGAATAACACGTTGAAACGAAAAAAAAAATAAATGGACGTAACAGATACTTCATGAATATCCTATCTCAGTATGTGACAGGCTTTGGCTAATTTCTCATTTATTTAAAATTTTAGGATCACAATAATTATCACAGGCTTTTTAGGGCACCAGTCCAGAAAATCAAGTGATTGCATGCTGACACTACTGACAAGAACCCTACATGGCAACTCACAAATGCAGTGGCGGAGTACAGTATATCCAAGTCATCTTAGATGCTATGGTCTGCTAGGACGATGATATGGACGCTATGGTCTACCTTTGGCCACCCTTCAGATTTCGTCATTCGCCAAGCAGTCCTACAATACTATTCTTCTAATTTGACATAGGGGAGAGCCCTTTGATAGCCGAGGTAGAGCCGACAGACCCCAGCCAAGGAACATTGTCAACCACTGCCCAATGCATTTTCCCCTTGCAAAACCGAAACCAATCAAAGCGGGTAACTAGCAGGTTCGAGAATCATTTTGTCGAAAATCACCGGGGGCGCTATTATCATAAAGCTTTGGGAAATTTGTACAGCACCTTCTGCGCTCCTTCTAGTATTTCCTTTTGGTGTCACTCATGTTCTGCGAAAGAAGGAGATTAATAAGATGAGATTATGTTATTTTAATTATGCAAATCACCTGCTCCACTTGTCCAAATTGTTTCATAACCATACATTGACGGATATTCATCGCTTTAAAAATCATGGACAACAGGGCCCAACCAGCGCACGGCCTTATCCACTGCTTCCTGCCGAAGATCGAAAATTACGCGTCTTTCGTGTGTATTTATGAATTTTATTACTTTCTTTAATTTACTCCTCTTTTTCAAAATGGCGGGTTAGAAATAAATTACTTTTGTATTTCGTCTGTTTAGTCATACTTTTATCGAATTCTCTTTTTCCTTTAGTAGGCATACACTGTTATTCATGTATAGTGGTTCGAAAATCATTCTAACAGAATCATCTTTGGTATTGCTAAAGGTAAGATTCAAACCGATGTTCTCTTTTGTCGATATTTCGTCCCTTCTTGAATGTCGCAGAAACAAATCCCTTCTAATCGCTTTTTGCACCCCTAGGCATGATTCGCAGCCAGATCCCGCTGATGGGATATTTTTCCATAGGATCTCTAGTTCACTCCTTTGTGGGAATCTATCAGATCTCCAGAATAATAAGCATCCGGCCGATTTCATCGACAGTTCCGACCGCGTTCCGGTCTCCACAAGGTGGTCTTCGACCCGCATCTTCTTGACAATTAGTGAAGAGTTACTCGACAAAGAACTTCTAACAATCTTTCCTCTGAGAACCAAAATAACATCATGGGGGTTCGTTCGCACGGAAACCGCGCTGGAAAAAGACTTTTAATACTAAATTATTTATTTATTTTCTACTTTGAAAAAAAAAACGGTAAGCTAAAAGCTTGTCGCTATTATAAATAGTAGCAATTACAGAAACTGTTACAGAAATTACAGAAGAATAAAAATAAGAATCTAACGAAAACAAACAATACGAATTAAGTGGGAGGCTGTTAAGCTCAGACGACCGGTCAGCATCAAGGACAGTATCCAGGGGGTTAGGGGGTTGGACCCCCCCCCCCCGAAACCTAAAAAAATAATAATTTGTATAGGCTTTTCCCTCTGATCTATGTCTTTTTTATACTTTTTTGTCCGACCCACAGTCAACCCCCCCCCCCCCCCCGAAATAAATTCCTGGATACGGGCCTGGTCAGCATTATCAGGTTGTTTTAATGAATGAATAACTTCATTGTAAATATCGCGAGGATAAATAAAACAATATATGTTAAAAAAATAAAATGTAAGGACGTTGGACGTCGATAAATGGGAATACATAGAGGCAAATATCAATTTTAGGCCCCATGTCCCAGTTTGTTTTTTTTACTCACACTAAAAAATTTAATTACTCTTTTTGCAGCAAAATTAAAGTTGCTTGGGTTTGCCTTAAAGTAACGTCATTACTTTTTGCCTTTTGAAAACTACTGAGAGGCCCCCCCCCCCCGCGCCCTTCTTCCAAATTGCACCTATGGAAATGCAGCACTAGAGGTTACACAATTTCTTTCACAATATTGTAAAATCTTTTGCTACTCTACAATCATTCTTTAGCTTCAGAAAATAACACAACCCTTTTAACAACATTTTCAACATTTTGTACGTGATCACGGTATGGTTATGAATAGTGTTGGGCGATATTGAGGAATATCTAAATATCGATATTTCGATATTGTCAAATTCGATTATCGTAAACCGATATTGAAACTGTTTATACTGCTACATTTTTCAAGGGCAAAAAACTTAGCAAGAAAAAAAATGAACTAAAACAATAAACCAAACATTGCATTTAAGAAAGAGTAGCATTTCCACGCTTTTCCTTCCCAGTCTGTTCCACCTACATAATAGAAATCAAGTCTGAAATCCCTATTCGTTATATTGTTCTGAAAATCCCGAATAATAGATCTTTTGCACATCGTAACGCAACTATCGAAAATATCGATATTTGAAAAGTCAATATCGAAATATCGATATTTTTCAATAATATCAATCGTATCGAATATCGCCCAACACTAGTTATGAATACGTGCGTGTCGAGGAGTGAAGAGGTCTGGAAAATAGTAGATCGTGTACGCAAGAAACTCAGTCACAAGATGTCGCTGGAATCAACGATCCGGCAGACCTTGAAAGCTTTGGTGAAGAAATGGATCGAATAGTTACTCACTTTCGCGAACAGTGCTGCACTTCCTTTGGGTTTGGACAGTGCCACTTTCCCCCAGTCGCTTAGAGAAAAGTTAATTACTGGTATATATATATATATATATACCAGTAATTAATGTATATGTGTGTACACACATATATGTGTGTATATAAAAGCTATTAAGCCATGTACGGAACAATTTCAAAATTCTCAAATCACAAACAACCTCACTTTATCTCTCATTCTTAACTTGATATCACCTACCGAGTTTCTACTAAACAAATAACGTTTTCAGTCATATTAACAAAACACAAGACCTAGGAGCCGTAGACTTAAGGATACCCCGAAGTAGTTCAACCCCACCATTTTGAAAAAGAGTACCCTTTATATTAGAAAGCTTCTCACACCTCAAGAGAAGAAGAGCTTTCGTTCCGGTCAGCAAGAATCTCCGTGGTAACTACTAAGTAACGTATAATTGTCGCCAAGTCCTAGATGACGAGAGGCGACGTCAACATAGTACCTCTACTGTATAAACATGTTGGCCAACGTACAGACAAGCCCACAACGTGTCGGGTCGGCCCTATTTCAGTTCTGCGGAGTGTGGATACACGGTAGCACACGACGGGCGAAGCTACGATGGACGTTATTGACCTGCAGCGATTCAGGTAGGCTCACCTCAGCTTTGCGGATTCAGCAGATTACAACGAAGCTACCAAGATCTCTTCTTCTAAGATCCCTGTCCTTTCCCCACCTCAGACTACAGGAGGGTTTTCGCTTTTCATCGAGCCAAGACCATCGCGAACACTGGGGATCCGATTCCTGGAATAACTTTCCCGCTGGATAGATCGCGAAAAAGCTAAAACACCGAACAAATTTTGAATTCCAATTTTTTTAGAATAAATACTAGACCTACGTTGCCCGGGCAACGTGAAGTGTTGCGGCAACCTTTGTCCGGCTTCGCCGGCTAAAGTGTTGCGAGAGCAACACTTTGGTTTTGTTTCTTCGCTGTCGGTTAAATGCTGAAATTGTCAACTTATCGAAGCTTTTAAAACGGTATGTTCTAAAAAGAATAATCACATAATCAAAAGATGTTCTTTAGCGTTGTAAAACCAACAACAAAACAATATCGGAAGAAGGCTATCCGTAACGTTTCAGGATTAAAATACCATAGATGACACTATTAATTATTACAAAACTACCTTATTGTTTTACATTACCGTATCGTTTGTACCCGTTGCGTAAACAGTTAATCCTAGGTTATAGCGATAGACCATCGATACAAACTTTCTTACTGTCATATTTACAGAAATCGAATACAATGTGCACCAATTTTCAAAAATGTCTAGCCCCTCGTGCTTACTTACAAGTCCCTCTCCCGTGATTGACATCAAATTCACCGGAAACAAATAATGGATACACCAGCTATCAAAAGTTGCAAACCCCTCATCGCTGAAGATGATTATAGCATAAAAGCCGATTATTACTTACAAGTCCCATGCATGTCTTACAATTGGGAACAAAATTGTTCTTACCATCGAATACACCTGAGACAAATAACAGGTATACCAACTAGCAAAAGCTGCAAACTCCTCGTTGCCGAAGATGATTATGAGCTAACAGTCGACTGTTGCTTACAGTCGACTGTTGCTTACAAGTCCCTTACATGTCTCACAACTGGCATCGCCTATTTTTGGTTTCAGTGTGTACCTTACTCTTAAAGTTGTCAACCCCCTGAAACTTTCAAACTGGTTTATCTCATGAAGGATTTTTGTTCAAAAAAATGGATGGCATATATTTTGATCAGCTCTTCAAGGGCTATCGATTGCCCTAACCACAACAAAAGCATATCGGAAAAAGGGACTAAATTGACTTTGCAGTCAGTTGAACTTTATCCTTTTCAATCGTAGACATCGTGACGGATGAAAACTTGGAATAATATCCTATATAATCTAGTTGGTATTATAAAGCTATCCGTAACTTTTTAGGATTAAAATACCATAAATGACACTATTAATTATTACGAAACTACCTTGTTTTACATTACAGTATCGTTTGTACCCGTTGCGTTAACAGTAAATCCTAGGTTACAGCGATAGACCAACGATACAAACTTTCTTACCGTCAGATCTATATAAATCGCATACAATTTGCAACAATTTGCACAAAATTCTAGCCCCTCGTGCACCGATTCTACTGACAAGTCCCTTTCCCGTGATAGACATCAAGTTCACCGGATAAAAATAATGGGTACACCGACTAGCAAAAGTTGCAAACCCATAATCGCTGAAGATTTGTGTAGCATAACAGCCGATTATTACTTAAAAGTCCCTTGCAAGTTTTACATTTGGGAACCAAATTGTTCATCAAATGACAGGTACGCCAACTAGCGAGAGCTGCAAACCCCTCATTGCCGAAGATGATTATGAGCTAATAGTCACCTGTCGCGTACAAGTCCCCTAAAAGTCTCACAACTGGTATCGCCTATTTTTGGTTTCAGTGTGTATCTTACTACTGAAGTTGTCAACCCCTTGAAACTTTCAAACTGGTGTATCTCATAAAGGAATTTTTTTACCAAAAAATGGATGTCATATACTTTGATCAGCTCATCAGCGGCTATCGATTGCCGTCGAAGTCGAACTTTATCCTTTTCAATCGTAGATATCGTGACGGATGAAAACTTGGAACAATATCTTATATAATCTAGTTGATATTATAAAGCTATCCGTAACTTTTCAGGATTAAAATACCATAGATGACACTATTAATTATTACAAAATTACCTTATTGTTTTACATTACCGTATCGTTTGTACCCGTTGCGTAAACAGTTAATCCTAGGTTATAGCGATAGACCATCGATACAAACTTTCTTACTGTCATATTTACAGAAATCGAATACAATGTGCACCAATTTTCAAAAATTTCTAGCCCCTCGTGAACCGATTCTTACTTACAAGTCCGTCTCCCGTGATTGACATCAAATTCACCGGAAACAAATAATGGATATACCAGCTATCAAAAGTTGCAAGCCCCTCATCGCTGAAGATGATTATAGCATAAGCTTTTTAAACGGGATGTTCTAAAAAAATTAATCATATGATCAAAAGGTATTCTTCAGCGTTGTAAAAACAACGCCAAAATAATATAGGAAGAAGGGACTAAATTAACTTTGCAGTCAATTGTACTTTATCCTTTTCAATCGTAGACATCGTGACTTATATAATCTAGTTGGTAATAGAAAGCTATCCGTAACTTTTCAGGATTAAAATACCATAGATGACACTATTAATTATTATGAAACTACCTCATTGCTTTACATTTTCGTTTGTATCCGTTGTGTAAACAGTTAATCCTCGGTTACATTGATAGACCATCGACACAAACTTTCTTACCGTCAGATTTATAGAAATCGAACACAATGTGCACCCATTTGCAAAAATTCCTAACCCCTCGTGAACCGATTCCTACTTACAAGTCCCTCTCCCGTGATATACATTAAGTTAACCGGAAACAAATAATGGGTACACCAGCTAGCAAAAGCTGCAAACCCATCATCGCAGAAGATGATTGTAGCATAACAGCCGATTATTACTTACAAGTCCCTTGCATATCTTACCATTGGGAACCAAATTGTTCTTACCATCGAATACACCGGAAACAAATAACAGGTATACCAACTAGCAAAAGCTGCAAACCCCTCATTACCGAAGATGATTATGGGCTAACAGTCGACTGTTGCTTAAAAGTCCCCTATATGCATCATAACTGGTATCGCCTATTTTTGGTTTCAATGTACCTTACTATGAAGTTGTCAACCCCTTTGAAATTTTCAAACTGGTGTATCTCATGAAGGAATTTTTGTACCAAAAAATGGATGACATATACTTTGATCAGCCCATCAATGGCTATCGATTGCCGTCGAAAAAAAAATTCTACCTGTCTTAGTTCAAAAGTTGACTTTTTTGCCGTAGGCCAACTTTCTAACGTCACGACTTAGAAAGGAGCAAAGGATAAGCTCTAGTTTCTTTAGCAATGAGAGAACTTTTAAAGTTTAAGAGGCACATCTGATACCGTTACTCTACCACAAACCAAAGTGCAAAAAAAAAAAATTATAAACTCAGCTGAAATCGTCGCAGACATAGACAGAAACAATAGATGGCAGCACTTTCGGACCCGTGGGAAAAAGCCACTTTTTTGTCTCTGTAGATTTTTCTATTTATCACTCAAAGAAGATATGTTGGCTGTGGGGCCGGGTAACTGCCGCATATATTTAACACTTATAGATTTTAGTCCATCTTCAATTTGAAACTGGTGCCTGCCTGCTTGCGTGCTAGAACGGAGCTTTCCACTCGAAAGCAGAAACATCTTTTGATGAAACGAAAGGTTCGCTACACAACTTCAGATAGTCCTCTCTGACATAGGCTATACAACTCCACTTCACTTCGCAAACCGTAGGCTCTGGCTCGATGACAAGCAAAAACCATCCTTATTGGCCCCAGGCAAGAGTTCTACGGAGCTTTCCAAAATGTAATGTCATATTCGTCAATCCGGCCTAAGGTCCACACTTTCCGTAAAAAGCGCACAGGTTAGACCCTTCTCAGTTACCAGGAATAAAATGAAATCGGAGTCATAGGAAAAAAAAAAAAAAAAAAAAAAAAAACGAGGACAAAACCAAAGTGTTGCTCTCGCAACACAATGATTCACTGGACATTCCTTCCATTCTCATATGTTCCAACGAAATTATATTGACGCGTGCCGTGTTTTTTCTACACTTTCAAAATTCCCGCCGAATCACTCAACTGCCAATGGAGCTTTCCACTAACTTTCTGGAATCACTGTTCGGGAAAATCGTTTCCAAAGCGCAAAAATCGGCGCGGAAAGTTCGGCAACTTTCCTATGGAGAGTGAAAAGCATTGGAAAGGAATTTCGACTTTGTTTCCCAGCTCGCAAAAACCCTTATGTGGGCGAGTAGTAACGCTCGTTAAAAGATATACATTCGCTTCGGACTTTCGTCCCCTTTTACTAACTAATCCGTCCACAGAAGACGGCGGTGGGAACTTCAGCCTACACCCACAAACGTCCCGACTTGCAAATTTCTTACAATGCAAAAATATTAATCCAAAAGGACTTCCAACTGAGGACCTAACAATCTCGTTATCGTTATGGGCTATCACACGCTCATTATTCTCCATGGGGCGTCTTTAAAACATCCTCCGTTTTTACAAGCCCCCGGGGCACTGGAAGGGGCCGCGTGTCGCTCATTTGTGACCAGCTCTCGCCCCTCAATCCAGGACTGCTGAAGTGGATCACAATAATATCTGTTCCTCCTGATTGACAAGGCACGATGTAAATCGCTCGCCCATTGTCGCCATTAGCAGAGCGTTGGTTCTAAATAAACTCTAGACACGCGCACTCATTGAGGGGGGCCCTTCCGATAAACATGATGAGTGGTACTGAAATTGTTTTTGGAATAAAAAAGTGGTTAGGATTAAAGCGGTGGGAGAATTTTAGCAGAAAATTCTGAATTTTAATACCATGAAACTCAAAACAGGGGCGAGGGGCAATGAGGTGTATTTTTGGGATCCCAAAACCCAAGTGGAGAGATACCTATGACATCGCAAAAGTTGTCCGTCCGTCTGTCAGCACGATAACTCTTGAAGGGAATGAGGTATTTTGATGAAAGTTGGTGTGAGGATTCTTTGGGTCAAGGGTAAGGTCAAGTTCGTAGATCGGCTCTGCAGCCCTACCTTTAGGAGCGGGGTTCAAATTAAGCGGCAAACAAAATATTTTTAAACAGCTAATGTGATAGTCGATTATGGGGTAAGAAGACATGCTGAACAAGATGATGAAAACCATTTTCTCGCCGGACAAGTAGTTCGTCCGGAAAGGCGGAAACCGGAAAGTTGGTTAAAAACCGGAAAGTTTTTATTTTAGTTTGATTAGATGACATATTTAGGGCTAAGAAGAGACGCTGATGAGTCTTTATATGACAATCATTTTTTACCCGGACATATTATTCGTCCGGAATCCGGTTGAAACCGAAATATTTTATAAGTTAAAGTTTTATTTGAAGTTGATTAGATGTTCTGTATAGGGATAAGGAGATACGCTGAATTCCTTTCGCTCGGAATTCGGCCGAAACCGGAAATTCGGCAGAAGTAAAGCAGGAAGTTTCTGTCTGTATCGTCAGAATAGACATCTGAACTTGGTTTTCTCAGATGATTAGCCTGGCGAAGACTAGATCTGGCAAAGACAAGACCCAATTGTCTGGATCAAATATTAGATTTTTGGGATACCATCGAAACCTTAGGTCTTGTTTGTTATGGACAACACCTGGCAATATCATGAACCTGAATTTATTTGGTTACATGAAACAGATAGTGCTATGATAGCAATGCAGTAAAATTTACAGAATCATACTTAGGTTAAGCATTGTCCTAATTGGTGTAATAAGGTGTATTACCGCGTATAAGACTTGTTACAGATTCCTCTTTTCTTCGAAGCGCGCTGTAACAAGGCGAATAAGGAAAATAGAGCTCGGCTCCATTCTTTCTTATGCAGAGCCAATCAGATCGCTTGGTTGGTTCCACCAGCGGGCCGAGGAGAGGCGCAGCGTCGTCAGGGTTGCCAAAGAAAGCACAACAGTTCTACTTTTTTGGAAGCTAAAGAAACAACTTTTCTTAAAAAAAAACATGTTTTTGTTCTATTACGATTGATTTTCGTCAGTTGGAGGATCAATGCTGTCCATCCCTTATTTTAATAGCTTTTTTACAGTATAATTTGTGTTATATTGTACTTCAAGTAGTACTAAGAACCTTTTCGGATATTTTTAGAGCTCGAAAAATTGTATTACCTTGACAACACCGACCGCCGCATTGATAAGAACATCTTGGGTTGTATTTGAACAGGCGTGTGTATTAAGACGTAAACATCGCGTATAGCGCTATTCACCTTATTACACCTATTAGGACAATGCTTTACCCCTGACGCAGAAACAGCTGTGACATAATTTCAAGCTAAATCGTGTCGGCGACGGCGACTATCGAGACACTAAAAAAAATGAGCAACGAAAACAGAAACTTGGTACTAGTTTTCTGTTTAAAACAATAGGGCGCTGGGCAATTAGATTAACCGAATTTAATTTGTGTAGATAACTTTACAGAAATCGTGTTGATACAAATAATTAGTTAATATTACTATACTGGAACTTGAACTGAGCGCAGAATGATGACATAATAAATGTTAGACTTCTTGGTGGTGCAAGGTTTTAACAGTCAAAACAAAAGAAATTTGGTTTGAATAACTGAATCTGGGCGGGAAAAAGATGGTTAAAGGTGTAAAATAAATAAAAAGAGAGGCCACAAACTGTACAAAAAGATGGTGTTCACTACAGTAACCACATCTAATTGGCTGGTATCCACATCTCGGTGGCTGAGAGAAAGCCATCTGCTCGAATAAGTAATACTAGGTCTACGCAAATTAATGTGTGATTGATTGGTCCGTGCGACTAAGCTAGTAGATAGTACACATAGTCATAATTATTCGCATTATTCAATTCTGATCGTTCAACGAAATAAAAGTTTGGCAGCCGTACATCCCGTTTTTAATTTTATAGCGAAATAAACATTAGATTAGGCAAAATGTTTGCTATTATTATGATACTATCGGTCAAAACTATACATCAACGCTTGCTTGATACACGAATATTTTGTTGCCTCGAGCTCTATAAGATCTATCCTACATAGCTTACTCATCTTCTACGAAACTAGGATACGTCCAACAAGTGCACATGTTCCGGATAACCTCTGAACCCTTAATATCTCATACGCGCCCAGCTTAATCCCTGATTTATTACCTCGGCTGGATAACCATTTGCATACCCTCTGACACCCCCACAATGTGAGGGTGCGAGTTCCTAATCCTCCCAAATGGATTGGGTCATCTGCTAACCCTAAGAAGTTAAGCGTACGCGGAAATTCCTACGCTCTGTCCGGAACTCGTGGAACTACAGAGACGTCTTGATGACGGTCTTACCTAGGCGGAAGGAAGTTGGATAGAAATCATGCGGGTTTTTAAAGGTAATTTGGAATAAAAGAACACTAGCACCAATCGATGAATACATGCATATGTCAAAGTACGATGTGTAGCAGTATCTGAGGAAGAAGCTCAAGAAAATCGAAGAAAGATTCAGAGTCGGGAGGAGGAAGGGTAATTCAATACATTGGTCTTTGAGAAAAGACGTTTGATGAAGCATGATGAAGGAAAATGCTGGAAAACGAAGCGAATATTTCGGGAGGATAGCCGCCTCCCTTCTTCGACGCAGACGGACATTTTTCAAGGGAAATGCCAAAAAGTGGATGAAGATCATCACGAGACAAACCAAAACAAAGCGGAGAACCAACAAACAACCGAAAATGAAAAAACAACACTGGAATTCAAAAGTGAAAAAAGAATTCAGTCCCTCGCTAGCATCGAGCGAGAACAGTATTGTAATTGTTATTCGCAGGTATTGGTGCGTGGCTCCTGTTTAATTTTGGATTTTTGGATTCTTCTAATTTTGGTTTTTCATGTTCGGTTGTTTGTGTTCTCCGGTTTGTTTTGGTTTGTCTCGTTTGATGATCTTCATCCACTCTTTGGCATTTTTCCTCGACATTTTCGAGGAAAGGCTGTCCCGTGTCAAAATATTCGCTTCGATTTTCAGTATTTTCGTTAGCCTATAAAACCCATTTTCGTTTGTTTTTCTTCATTGTGCTTCATCAAACGTCTTCCCACAGAGACCGATGTGTTAAATTACCCCCTCCCCCTTCCAACTCTGAATGGGTGATGGTGATAGGCTAAACTTACCGTCTGGAAAGACATGTCGCATTTTTAAGTATGACGTTGTCAGTCTGATGATCGAAGCCTTATCCAGCTGAGAGGTTATAGCAGGTGGTAAAGGTAGCATTCGAGCTAGTTCCAGGAATTCTGAGTTCTCTTTTTCTCTCCGCGTCCGAGCAGCATTCTTTGACTTTTCTTTCATCTCGGATCACCGACTCTATGAGATCTGAAAACACGAATACATGAACATGAATATTTAAAAATGGAACTGAGTGTTCGCTTATCTTCTCGTTATGTGTGAATTGTCGTATTTCCTGTGTTTTTGGCTGAAATAAACCGAAATAAATATTGGTACTCCGTTTTTGCTGCTTGATTATCTTCACCTCCGTTAAAGGACCCGTCATACATAGAATGACAATGGTGGTAACCTACTTCCCTAACTCCATTCATCAAAATCTTAAACGGCCGGAGACCCAAATTTCACATGTTAAGATTCTGAACCGGCTACATAACGGCACCTAACTAATCGGGATTCGCTATTTTTCATGTGCATTATGCTCTCGACGACGGTTTCCTTATCATACTACTGATGTGTAAAACCGGTTATCTGAATTTTGACAAGTTTTTGGGAAAATGCTTAAAACAGCCGAAGCCGTGGATAATTTGTTAAGGGCAGAGCTTAATTTTTACAGTACTCAGATGGCTTTGAATATTGGAACACATACAGAGCGTGTTCCACCCTTCCAACAATAGTTACTAATAGTTACTATTTCCTTTCCAACCTCACGAAAAGTTACTACGCTGACCGTTCCAACCTTGTCGGATTAGTAACTAATAGTTACTATTTGCTTACCATGCTCGGGACCGTAGTAAGCGTAGTAACTACGCATCTCTGTAACGTGATTGGTCGGATTCGCCCCTGGCGTGAGATCCTGCTGGAAAATATAAAAATCGTTCCAGCCTTGACGGCGAAAAGCCAGAATTCGCGACGTCAGGCGTAGTAACTACGGTAAGTAGGATGGAACACGCTCACAGTAAATAGTGCGAGGTGTGCTTTAAAGAGGGCCTCAAAATACGCTGTTCCACTTAAAATCAATTGCAACTGTTCAGGACACACATTCAAATCTGTTCCACCCTCCACCAACATCCTGCTCTGCCAGCTCACGACATTCTTAGCCAGTAAGTTGATCCTGCGCCCCTTTCTTGTATACGTCAATATGTCAAAATTGTATGAATGAATGAATGAATTTATTTCCAAAAAGCCCGTCGGGCCATGGTAGGAAAGTAACATAAACACAAAATAGCACTCACAAGCACAATGTTTACGCCGAAAGGAGGGAACCCTTACTCCAAAAAACGCTCCCGATGCTCCATAGACTGCTTGAGGAACCTCCCAAGCCGACGAAGGTCCCCAAAAATTTTCTTCCCATGACCTTAACCAAATTCTCCTCCTCCAACCTACTATATCCAAAAATCGCTTTATGCAGATCATTTAACTCAACGCATCTACCACTGTATATTCATTGCGTTTTTCCAAAGAATGTAAACATGTTACTATATTTTTTTTTTAATGTTTTCATTCTTGTCTTTTTCATTGCTTTCTATTACTCTGCTATAATTAAAAAGCGGGTTATTAATAAATAAATAAGAAAAACAGCAGATTCGCAAGTTATCCGCACGAAATAACATATACTACTAAATATGTATAAAACCTGTAGTATCTTGCTTTGGTTCTCATTCCTAGCCACCGTGAATAACCTAGGCTAAAACTTTTGGGCGGGCCAGGTTCAGCAAAACAACATGAATGAACTCGTTTATAGACGGGAGGGAAAGTAACAAAAGTCCAAAGAATCTGCGAAATGTTCTACACATCATCAATCTTCATTGGGACAGCAGTTCCGGTGTAATGGACCTTTAGCAAATTATTACCGCCCAGGTGCCTATTTAGGCAATCGGGGACCTGCAGTGTCAAACAAGGGCGTGAGAAGGTGATAGAATGACAAATTACCCTACTAGTGTGTACCGACAACGGCCAAAGGACACTGCTTACTGCGTCCACCTCGCGGTGGGCGACGGGGTTCTATTTGATAGGTAGGCTACGTGCACAGACAGTCCGATTTTTTGCAGGAAGATACAAATTTCCTTCTTAAATACAGACAGTATTTACAAATATTTGAATACTATAAAACTAGGCTGTGCTTTCAACAAATAACCCACGGTATTGGTTGTTTTAAGTCTTTAAACGAGACCCGTTAACTTGTAGCGAAAATTGGGAAACTATTTACATAACCGGTTTTTCTGATGGAAAACTTCTCGCAGACAACCCACGACAGCGTGATATGCATCGAAGATAGCAAAAGACGGCAAGTGAGAAAATCAGCGTGGTTTTGTTAGAGGGGTTTGAATGTACCGTACGAAATTGGGGTCTCCGGGTTTATGGAGTGATTATGGAAGTAGGTTGCGTTAATATTATAGGTAAGACAGGTCCTTTAAAGAACATGTCGTGTCTATAATGCCGATGCAACCTATCTCCGTGATTGCCCCCCCCCCCCCCCCTATCTCTTGAGCCCGGAGACCCAAGATGCATGTTACATTCTAAGCTCGCTAACGATCGAAGACCAAGGAACTCATAAGGTGAAACGACTCAACTTTAAAGTTTAACTGAAAAGCAAACTTATTTTTGTATCATTTAGTTGAATACACTGAGTTGTTTGGTTTCTGCTAAGCGATTTTTTTATTTTCCACTATCTGCTCTCGTAGTGAGGTTCAGGATATCCGTGTCTCCACTGTGCAAATTCTACTATGACGCGGAATATTTGAATCTAAACACAAACGCGGTTTTTCAGTGGGCCATGATATGGTTGGTGAACACTGCTTGGTGCCTGAACATTAACAAAATCTTAAATATTTTTCGACAAGCGTGCGACACAGGTAGTACCACAAATCTGACAGGGAAATTCCACTATCTAAAAATCGATTATTCGTGAATAGCGGAGCAACTAAGTAACGCATTTTCATCGGGTCTTCAAGCCTCTTTAAGTGAATAAGTGAGTGGTAACAAGGCTGTCCCATCTCTGCCCTTTTCAGTTAAACTTTAAAGGATTTAACTGATATTGCGGAAAATCGAGAAGATGCAACTGACAGTCGCAGTACCTTTACTTTCTGCAAAATCCTAGCCCCAGCCAACATTACTCACAAGCAGGCCCGTATCCAGGAATTTATTTCGGGGCGGTTTTACCTTTCGGAGGGTGGGGGGGGGGGGTTGCCTGTGGGTCGGACAAAAAAGTAAAAAAAGACATAAATCAGAGGGAAAAGCCTATAAAAATGAGTATTTGTGTATGTTTCGGGGGGGAAGGGTCAACCCCCTAACCCCCCCCCCCCCTGGATACGGCCTTGCTCACAAGTAAGTGAAACTGAATCAACCTTTTTATGGCAACGAGCCAGTCAATTCTCACCAGCTCATTAATCTTTTAGTGGGTTAAAGTGTAGGCAGTAGTTCGCGGACACACCTTTTCCTTCTGGAAAATTTGGCCAACTGCTGGGCAGAAGAAAAAGAAATTGCCGAAAGAAATAGATACTGCCACATATTTAGCTAATTTTGCTTTTCTTTTCATTCATATACCAGCTAAATGTTTTTCTTTTGTCTGATTTTCTTGTTAAGATATAATCTGAGCTTGCTCAATCTGATGCTTCCAGATCGCTCCGCTAGATGAGAGTGTTCTAGACACTGCAACATCTAATATGCTTCCAATTTAACCTCTTTTTTAATTTTCTGAGGGCACAAAACCGACTACTCCTAAACGGACTTGGGATATCCACTTTCCACCAGCAAAGGCTTTTAGGTGACAACGGCTTATTCGGCCCCCTTAAAACGCCATAAATCTCCCCTAACAGGAGGTAGATTTGCCATTGTCATCCCGCTAATTGTTATATGTGGGGCATGTTATGCTCAATCAATTAGCCTTCACACCCACAGGTGCAAACCATTTAGAACCTTTTTGCTGCGTGCCGGCTGAATTCTGAGCGATTCCGCTGCAAACCGCACATGAAGAGTAAAGTGCACTAGCTGCTGATTGGCTATTAAGGACACCAGTCTGGCCTCACTCCTTTTAGAGCCGTGAAAGTAACCGTTTAATATTTTTAGGTTTCTTTAAATAAATGTAAAAACTGCTAAAATTATATCTTAAATTAATCAATCAATCAATCTTTATTACCCATCAAAAGAAACAATGGAGGGCGTGTAGCCCTAGTGACGGAGTACACAATAAAGAAAAGAGAAAAAACAACAAAAAACAACGCACGTAGGAAAACTTTACACTAAACACAGCACAAACATAACTGCAGATTACACGAAAAAATATAGAAGTATAGAAATATTAAAATTTTCATTGATGGTTGTCTCGACTATGATTAGTTTGGTCAAAGAAAATTATCTGCTAAATTGCTAAAGGGCAAACAAAAATATTTATACTAGGAACCAATTTTCAATGGAGCACCTAAATTTCGATTGACGAGGGGTCACATAGGGTCTTCCAGATTAGGCTAGATGGCGACAAAAGAGCAAGGGGAGGGGTATACGCTGAAAGCGTTCGTTAAATTGGCTATATCAACTTTCCTTATTATGCTTCGAATGGGACCAAGACCATATCCTGGGGAGGTGACCCCCCCTCCCCCCAAAACATACAAAAATAATCATTTGTATAGGCTTTTCCCTCTGATGTTTTTTTTTTGTTTTTGTACTTTTTTGTCCGACCCGCAGGCCCCCCCCCCCGAAATAAACTCCTGGATACGGGCCTGAATGGAATCAGCCCCACGGAAGGACACTTGAAGGGGACAATGGCATGAATTAACAAAAATCTCAGTAAATATAGACATAAAAATACTTCGGACGAGAATTTTAGTAGCCACTTTGTTGTGTATAATAGCATCAAGAAAATACTAAAGATTCATTTCGTCAAGTTTGTACAACTGACGAGGGGTTGCCCACTCTTGATTTTACTGTACAGCAGGTGCCCAGTGCAGCTTCGGCCGACACCAGGTGGTACGTGTTAGAACATTAAAATCGGCACGTTCAAAATCGAGAATGGCTGGTAGCCGTATCGCTAGTTTCGGCCGGTGCCAGCCGGTACCGAAAAGGGCGTACAGTAGGTGCCGGGGAGTGGGTAACCCCTCGAAACTGATTCTCGAACAATCATCACAACCACTTGAACAACCCTCACTGGACGATTAGTAATGCGGTTTCTGTGAATTTTAATTATAAGCATTTATTAAGTTCTCTATTAGGTATTTAGGAGTGGGATATTCCACGCCTGAAATCTTGGCTGGTATTGTATGCATGTATGTATATTCTTTACAATCCAACGGAGTAAATGAAATAAAAAGTAAAGATGAGTAAATGAAAGAAAAAGCAAAGATGAGGGTGTGGAGACCCATACGAGAGCGTAGGTTTATGTGAAGTGAAGCAAAACCTGAACATTGGGCTAGGAGCCTAGGACTACACGTTGTTCATATTTAATAAGACTGCTGTTTGGGGGCTTAGCAAGGAAAGTGGGTTGAACGTGAAACAGATGTTCATTACAATTTTTCATACGTTCGTATTAACATATAACATGCGTTTTTAGTTGCTCCAAAACTCTAGGCAAATCCAGGTGAAATCCATGAATCTATTCTCGGGGGGGGGGGGGGGGGGGGTGTCGGACCTAATCCATACCAAACATTAGGACAGAAACATAGATCAGAGGTTAAAGACTATACAAAACGATTATTTCTGCATGTTTCAGGGTGGGGGGGTCGCACCCTCTGAATGCGGCCATGTGCCCCTCCCCGCCCCCACACTGATTTTCAGGAGTGCTTCACAAACTTACATGGGAAGGAACAAGCATACCAAAGACTTCCAGCATTCCCTCCTATTTTAACCCGACAATAAACATCATAAGTACATTAACATCAGCCACAAATCACAGCTTTGTTTACCAAGCAATCTGGAAATAGGGCGCCACTGATATCCATATTCGCGGCAATTAATTGGAAATGGCTCTGCAAACAGGGCGCTACGACTAGCCAGGAGATCTCCTTACACTGTCCCCGAATGGAAATAAAACCTGAGTGCTGGTTCAGCACCTCCAATGTTTGACAGGACAGATAGACAAAAAACTATTATGTCTACTGGGTCACAAAAAACAACTTGCGTTGTGAAATGTGTGACTAAGAAAAAAAAATGCTGACCGCAGCAATCGAGGTGGAGAAAGAAAGGAACGAAAGCTCATGGTTGTCATCAGGCCCGTATCCAGGAATTTATTTCGGGGGGGGGGGGGGGGGGGGGGGTGCCTTTCGGGGGGGGGGGGGGGGGGTTATTGCCTGCTGGTCGGACAAAAAAGTGCAAAAACACACAGATCAGAGGGAAAGCCTATAAAAATGATTATTTGTGTATGTTTCGGGGGGGGGGGGGGGGGGGGGGGGTTAACCCTGGATACGGCCTTGGTTGTCAGCAAGGAGGCTATTTTACTGTTATGCTGTACTATTCTGGGAATACCAAAAACGAAAAACTGAGGAACATGGCAAAGTGAAAAGTTTAAAGGACCCCTCGACTATTTGCTACTCAACTTACAGTATTTTAAAATATTTGAATACCTCAAAACTAGGCTGTGGTTTCAACAAATAACCCAGGGTTTGGGCTGTTTAAGCCTTTTCCGAGACTCGTTGACTTACAGCGAAAAAGTTTACATAACCGGTTTTCCTGATGGAAAAACTTCTCACAGACAACCGTCGACAGCGTGATACACATCGAAGGTAGCAGGGCAAGTGGGAAAATCAGCGTGCTTTTGTTAGCGGGGTTAGAATGTACCGTACGAAATTGGGGTCTCCGGGTTTAGAAATATCTGGAGTGATTATGGAAGTAGATTGTGTTAGTATTATAGGTAAGACAGGTCCTTTAAGCAAATTTCCTTCGACCATAGTCTCTGTTCCTGTATCCGGTCCCTAACTGGCGATCGTATTGTTTTGCGAACACAGTCCACACGCTCGATTGGCTCATAGCGGTAATAGCGTCAACTTGCTAAGTCAAAGGAGACGAATTTAAATCTCGCTCGAGGTGCACTTTTTGTTTCTCAGTTCATTAAACATTTTTCTGGGGATATAGCATATAAGAAAAAGCTCGGAATTTATAATAATATTTTACGTAAAAACGTAAAAAAAAAAATCAAAGTGTATCACTTTAAAGGCTCATCAGACAATTTTAACATATTTTGACAGATAGTGTGTTTTAAGTTGAAACTGTGTACCCTTACTTAGATGTTATGAACCTTTTGACTGTCTAGTTCAGTCGATTTATGTTAGCACTTCTTTTGTTTTAAACCAATCTATGAAGCACGAAAATCGATAGAGCTCTGCCTGGCTATATGCTTGTTAAAACAAGTTCAGAAGATAAGCCAAGTGCTGGGAAGAACGTGCTCAAGTACAGAAGGAAACTCGGGGGCAAACTCTGAGGGAAAAGAAGATTGGTGAAAGGAGAATCAAGAGATGACGGATAGTAGCGACAACAGCAATTGCCATGTGATTAGTTATATTTTCAAAGGTAGAAGATACTGGTATGAATTTGTCACTTCTGTGTGGGTTCC
This sequence comes from Branchinecta lynchi, assembly GCA_023053575.1. Lineage (NCBI taxonomy): Eukaryota > Metazoa > Arthropoda > Branchiopoda > Anostraca > Branchinectidae > Branchinecta > Branchinecta lynchi. The sequence continues at coordinate 4,467,586 of JAKZAP010000005.1, forward strand.
AAACTTGTTATTGTATAGACGTTGCCCAACCGTTACAGATCAGTGCACTATCGGGTTCGAAAGTGTGAACCCTTATTTCTTTGTTTTGCCGAGCAGTTGCTTTCTAGTTGGGCACCGGCTGGGCACTGTAGCAATTTCGGGAGTGAGCAGCCCCTCAGTATTTGCCGGTTCCGTGTCTATATTTTCTTATTAAGTTTGTGTATATTGCTGCTAATGCTTGAATTAACAACATAATAAATACTTTAAACATATGCTTGTATGGATATCTGTTTGTTTTTTATTGCCTATTATTTATGTTTTGCTGCTGCTGCATTTTTCATTAAACCTTAAACCTTAGGATCAAGACCTTGAACGGATACAGGTGCCTTTAAGAGTTTATATATTTTATATTTATATTTATGTCTATTCATTTTGTATGCAGGAAAAAATTCAGCCTATGCTGACTTCGAATCATATTGACGACGTTAAACAGATAAATATTTCATAGATAATATTTTATATGTATTTGCCACGGCCATTTGTTTTTAGATTAAATAAAATCTTAAATTATTATGGTACTTGACCTCTACTCTGGACTGTATCTGATATTAGTTAGATCGGCGAGTAGGTGCTGTACAAAACCAAAATCAACTGGTGACGATGAACACATAAGTGAATGAATTCATGCGACGGCACGAAGTTCCAACCTCGAACGTTTTTTTTTCTTTGCATTACACGATGATTTTATTTGTGAACGGAGCTTATCAACATTGTCATACTGAAAGGTATTTTCATAATTTTGAATGTATTATTAATTAAAAAATTATTATTCAAAAAATGTTTACAACGGATACGTCAGCTATGATTCTTCATCAGCGATGTTTCGGCCCTTCATGGCAAGGGTCCTTGTCAGGCTGTCAATCCTCTGGTTCAACTTCGGGGAAGGAAACAAACCTGTAATCAGATCATAGCTGACGTATCCGTTGTAAACATTGTTTGAATAAATGTTTCAAAGTCAGCTTGGGCTCAAAGAACATTTAAACCAGTATCAATTAATTATTTTTTCTAAAAGGACCCACCGGGCACGAAAGAAGTCTTAGTCGAGCGACTTACCACTGTTGGTGATAATAAATAAATGAACAAAAGACTACTGTCCTTCGTTGATTCGCTCTTGCTTATGAACTGTGGAAAACACTGGGAATTTTTGAAAGAACAAACAGATTCTTTCGCTAGAAGGCCTACCAATTTCCGACTGTGGAAAGTAAGCCACAAAAATGGGACTCAGGAGAAGCAAATTGATATATAGGCCCATATCAAGTCGTCAAATTGACATCCGCAAAAAAAAACATTAGCTATAAAGGCAAGATATGGGCGAAAAGTCAATTTCTTACCCCGAGACTTGCAATATACTGCAGAGGCGTTTTCGTGCTTCCGTTTACAAATATAACAATTTATTGCATTTATGCTTCAGCCCTAGTTTCTCATGGAGCTAAGAATTTTCCAGCAGGATCAGGTTTACACCGGGACACCCCAATACATGAACCATCAAATCGGGGTCAGAACCCCGACATAAATCTTCGACTTTAAGGTTACCACCCATCAAACTGTGGCAGTTTATAATGACCAAGGTGTCGAGTATGTTTGTCTTTAGAGGTCTGTAAAATGGTTCAGGGGCAACAAATGGCAGAGGGAATTGAGAATAAGGGGTCTCTCGTCCATTTGGTTCGATTGTCGTGTTCAGTCGGGATGCGAAACGGTTTAGAGCAGTGGTTTCCAACCTTTTCCGTACCGCGTACCCCTAATCAAGGTTCCAAAAGGTTGCGTACCCCCTTTTCCAGAACTTGAAAAACACACCATTTATTGTCATATATGATGAGGCATACAAGGGTAGGAAAATGCAAAATTGAATACCAAATCAATGAGACACTTTTAAGGCTGTTTTGTAGCAAAAATTTGTTCAAATCTTGATTCGATGCATTAACCGCAATATTTGTTTTAGGCAACCTGTTTCTACCGGTTTGAGATCACGAGAGCACCAAATGGATTTTGGATCCAGTTCTAAATTTTTCCTCATTACTGCAAACTAATAAATACCAGTCATGGGAATCGTGCTGTCCAGTTTTTGCAAAACAGAATATCGTCTCTTATGTCAGGAAAATCTCGATAACAAACAAAGACTAAAATCAATGCTTCATGTGACACATCGGTGCTTTCATCAAACTGTATCTCAAATATTTTAGTTAGCCTAATTCGCGACCTGAATATCATTTGCAATATCTTCCATTCTTCTTGAAACGATATTGTTTGACACGGGAATAGCTTTTACGGCAGTAGGCTAGCTGTTTTGGAATCAACATGATATAACTGAATTTCACCAGGGACTACAGGTTAAATCCTTATTTTGGTCCAAACTGTAATTGAAATTACCTTAAGTGATTCCGTCACTGACCGGACCGGACTAGAAGCACGTCACGTATTTTTCGCACGCCAATTTTTAACCCCCAACGGTATGTGGCCTCAGAAATAATGTTGCTGTTTTGTTATCCGGCGCTACTGGATTCCAGCTGGAAAATATAGTTTCGAAAGGTTGGTATAGCCTTTTGATCTTTCGACAAAAAGTTAAAACTATGGTGGGTAGGCATGCTCTAAGTAAGACTGGGGCTTCTTAATCCCCGATATAAACCCACTAGGCAAGATTTCAAACATCAAACATTACCGTCAATAGCAACTAATTTCGAGCGATAAATGAAAGGTTTACAAATATTCGTGATGCAAGATGAAGAGTAGAAATTTGCAACCTAAGTTTCGCACTTTCTTTGGAGTAGAAAGTGAAAGCGATTAGGTTCTGCTTATTGTGTTGCGAGAGCAACACTTTGGTTTTGTCCTCGTTTTTTTTTTTTTTTTTTTTTTTTTTTCCTATGACTCCGATTTCATTGTGTTGCGAGAGCAACACTTTGGTTTTGTCCTCGTTTTTTTTGTTTTTTTTTTTTTTTCCTATGACTCCGATTTCATTTTATTCCTGGTAACTGGGAAGGGTCTAACCTGTGCGGTTTTTACGGAAAGTGTGGACCTTAGGCCGGATTGATGAATATGACATTACATTTTGGAAAGCTCCGTAGAACTCTTGCCTGGGGCCAATAAGGATGGTTTTTGCTTGTCATCGAGCCAGAGCCTACGGTTTGCGAAGCGAAGTGGAGTTGTATAGCCTATGTCGGAGAGGACCATCTCAAGTTGTGTAGCGAACCTTTCGTTTCATCAAACCATGTTTCTGCTTTCGAGTGGAAAGCTCCGTTCTAGCACGCTAGCAGGCAGGCACCAGTTTCAAATTGAAGATGGACTAAAATCTATAAGTGTTAAATATATGCGGCAGTTACCCGGCCCCACAGCCAACATATCTTCTTTGAGTGATAAATAGAAAAATCTACAGAGACAAAAAAGTGGCTTTTTCCCACGGGTCCGAAAGTGCTGCCATCTATTGTTTCTGTCCATGTCTGTGACGATTCCAGCTGAGTTTACAATTTTTTTTTTTTTGCACTTGGGTTTGCGGTAGAGTAACGGTATCAGATGTGCCCCTTAAACTTTAAAAGTTCTCTCATTGCTAAAGAAACTAGAGCTTATCCTTTGCTCCTTTCTAAGTCGTGACGTTAGAAAGTTGGCCTACGGCAAAAAAGTCAACTTTTGAACTAAGACAGGTAGAATTTTTTTTTCGACGGCAATCGATAGCCACTGATGAGCTGATCAAAGTATATGTCATCCATTTTTTGGTACAAAAATTCCTTCATGAGATACACCAGTTTGAAAATTTCAAAGGGGTTGACAACTTCAGTAGTAAGGTACATTGAAACCAAAAATAGGCGATACCAGTTATGATGCATATAGGGGACTTTTAAGCAACAGTCGACTGTTAGCCCATAATCATCTTCGGTAATGAGGGGTTTGCAGCTTTTGCTAGTTGGTATACCTGTTATTTGTTTCCGGTGTATTCGATGGTAAGAACAATTTGGTTCCCAATGGTAAGATATGCAAGGGACTTGTAAGTAATAATCGGCTGTTATGCTACAATCATCTTCTGCGATGATGGGTTTGCAGCTTTTGCTAGCTGGTGTACCCATTATTTGTTTCCGGTTAACTTAATGTATATCACGGGAGAGGGACTTGTAAGTAGGAATCGGTTCACGAGGGGTTAGGAATTTTTGCAAATGGGTGCACATTGTATTCGATTTCTATAAATCTGACGGTAAGAAAGTTTGTGTCGATGGTCTATCAATGTAACCGAGGATTAACTGTTTACACAACGGATACAAACGAAAATGTAAAGCAATGAGTTAGTTTCATAATAATTAATAGTGTCATCTATGGTATTTTAATCCTGAAAAGTTACGGATAGCTTTCTATTACCAACTAGATTATATAAGTCACGATGTCTACGATTGAAAAGGATAAAGTACAATTGACTGCAAAGTTAATTTAGTCCCTTCTTCCTATATTATTTTGTTGTTGTTTTTACAACGCTGAAGAATACCTTTTGATCATATGATTAATTTTTTTAGAACATCCCGTTTAAAAAGCTTATGCTATAATCATCTTCAGCGATGAGGGGCTTGCAACTTTTGATAGCTGGTATATCCATTATTTGTTTCCGGTGAATTTGATGTCAATCACGGGAGACGGACTTGTAAGTAAGAATCGGTTCACGAGGGGCTAGAAATTTTTGAAAATTGGTGCACATTGTATTCGATTTCTGTAAATATGACAGTAAGAAAGTTTGTATCGATGGTCTATCGCTATAACCTGGGATTAACTGTTTACGCAACGGGTACAAACGATACGGTAATGTAAAACAATAAGGTAATTTTGTAATAATTAATAGTGTCATCTATGGTATTTTAATCCTGAAAAGTTACGGATAGCTTTATAATATCAACTAGATTATATAAGATATTGTTCCAAGTTTTCATCCGTCACGATATCTACGATTGAAAAGGATAAAGTTCGACTTCGACGGCAATCGATAGCCGCTGATGAGCTGATCAAAGTATATGACATCCATTTTTTGGTAAAAAAATTCCTTTATGAGATACACCAGTTTGAACGTTTCAAGGGGTTGACAACTTCAGTAGTAAGATACACACTGAAACCAAAAATAGGCGATACCAGTTGTGAGACTTTTAGGGGACTTGTACGCGACAGGTTACTATTAGCTCATAATCATCTTCGGCAATGAGGGGTTTGCAGCTCTCGCTAGTTGGCGTACCTGTCATTTGATGAACAATTTGGTTCCCAAATGTAAAACTTGCAAGGGACTTTTAAGTAATAATCGGCTGTTATGCTACACAAATCTTCAGCGATTATGGGTTTGCAACTTTTGCTAGTCGGTGTACCCATTATTTTTATCCGGTGAACTTGATGTCTATCACGGGAAAGGGACTTGTCAGTAGAATCGGTGCACGAGAGGCTAGAATTTTGTGCAAATTGTTGCAAATTGTATTCGATTTATATAGATCTGACGGTAAGAAAGTTTGTATCGTTGGTCTATCGCTGTAACCTAGGATTTACTGTTAACGCAACGGGTACAAACGATACTGTAATGTAAAACAAGGTAGTTTCGTAATAATTAATAGTGTCATCTATGGTATTTTAATCCTAAAAAGTTACGGATAGCTTTATAATACCAACTAGATTATATAGGATATTATTCCAAGTTTTCATCCGTCACGATGTCTACGATTGAAAAGGATAAAGTTCAACTGACTGCAAAGTCAATTTAGTCCCTTTTTCCGATATGCTTTTGTTGTGGTTAGAGCAATCGATAGCCCTTGAAGAGCTGATCAAAATCTATGCCATCCATTTTTTTGAACAAAAATCCTTCATGAGATAAACCAGTTTGAAAGTTTCAGGGGGTTGACAACTTTAGGAGTAAGGTACACACTGAAACCAAAAATAGGCGATACCAGTTGTGAGACATGTAAGGGACTTGTAAGCAACAGTCGACTGTAAGCAACAGTCGACTGTTAGCTCATAATCATCTTCGGCAACGAGGAGTTTGCAGCTTTTGCTAGTTGGTATACCTGTTATTTGTCTCAGGTGTATTCGATGGTAAGAACAATTTTGTTCCCAATTGTAAGACATGCATGGGACTTGTAAGTAATAATCGGCTTTTATGCTATAATCATCTTCAGCGATGAGGGGTTTGCAACTTTTGATAGCTGGTGTATCCATTATTTGTTTCCGGTGAATTTGATGTCAATCACGGGAGAGGGACTTGTAAGTAAGCACGAGGGGCTAGACATTTTTGAAAATTGGTGCACATTGTATTCGATTTCTGTAAATATGACAGTAAGAAAGTTTGTATCGATGGTCTATCGCTATAACCTAGGATTAACTGTTTACGCAACGGGTACAAACGATACGGTAATGTAAAACAATAAGGTAGTTTTGTAATAATTAATAGTGTCATCTATGGTATTTTAATCCTGAAACGTTACGGATAGCCTTCTTCCGATATTGTTTTGTTGTTGGTTTTACAACGCTAAAGAACATCTTTTGATTAAGTGATTATTCTTTTTAGAACATACCGTTTTAAAAGCTTCGATAAGTTGACAATTTCAGCATTTAACCGACAGCGAAGAAACAAAACCAAAGTGTTGCTCTCGCAACACTTTAGCCGGCGAAGCCGGACAAAGGTTGCCGCAACACTTCACGTTGCCCGGGCAACGTAGGTCTAGTTACCCTATGGATCCATATTTTACCATCTCTCTGTCACACGTAACGATTAAAGTTAACTGCAGCATTTGCTACTGTGATTAAACCTATCTCTAGTGAGATAAGATTAATCCTAATTAGAGATAAGATTATCTATTTAGAGACAAGGTCAACCCCAGTAGCAAATACTGCAAGATTTGTTGTACAGTGTAATCTGCTTGGAGCGCTGAACTGGAATAAAGCGAATTCACAAGTGTAGTCTTATCTACCGCTCGGGTTCTGTGCTAACACAACGGAAAAACGCGACGCGTTTTTACCATCGCAACATCGCCAAAACTCCAAGAACTCACGCGTGACAAGACTTGTGGCCTCGCTTGTGGCGCGCTCGGTGGCGAGGACATTCGATTAGGTTTCGCGACCGGATTTTCAGCGCTTTCGTTATGAAGTTGAACCGTCCCAACTTTTTTCGTATGGAATTGACGACGATGCTGACAAATTTTAGCAAGAATTTCAGGTCATCAAAACCCGACCCTGATTGTCTGTTCGCAGCATTATTTACTGCTCAGGTCTTGCGGGTCTATGGGAAAGCGCGACGCATTTTCACCAAGATCTGCGCTTCCTTGTTTGGGTTTTAATTACAGAATTTAGTGGTTTTTGGGGCGTCAAGAAAACGAGCGAGAAAATGACACGATGATTGAAAACTGTTAACACAGTCGTTTCGACGTCGATGGACAGTTGGAAATGGCATGTAGATGTGGCATTTCGGTATTTATTGCCAATTACCCTAAAATAGACTGCAGATCGCTTTTTTTTAATGATATTGGAACTAGCTGCCAAACGTTCAAGGAGAAACCTCAGTGTTTTCTTTCGTTTTAGAAGACACTCGAGTAGTTTTTAGTTGTTTTTTTTTCTGGATAAAACGGTGGATAAACCTCGGAAATCCATTTTTATTTAGAAATCCAATTCTGTAAAATACCGTCTGCATATTCGCACATCAAATAAATACAAAAGGATGATCAACCAAACATAGCCTATCTATCCAAGTCGACAGGCCAAACGAGGCATACTTTCACTGAGTCATTCCATGAGCCACCAGAGACAGAGAGTTACCTGCAACAACAGCAAACGCAATCAGACTAACATACCGCAGATGCAGCCACAATCATGCATAGCCACAGAAGAGACGCAGCCACAATCGTCGATAGCCACAGAAGAACGAGGTGTGCGAGGTCGCGCAATTTTTTTTTTAAGGGGGCTATCTTGTATTAAAATAATTATTTGTAAATATTCACTTTGTAAATAAGGTTGTCAGTATATTCAAGTTTAATTCAAGTTCAGTAAGGGTCAATGTAAATATTAAGTAGTTTCGGGAATATGTTAAATATGTAAAATGTAAATAAGTGCCCGTGCTTTAGTGCAACTTGTTATTTTGATTTTAGTTAGTATCCAGACTTTGTAGCGTATAGTGAAAATAAAGTAGTGTTAGTCTGTCAAAGTTTATATGACACAAATGAATGATCAACCAAACATTGCCTATCTATCCATGTCGACAGGACAACGAGGCATACTTTCACTATGGTTTCACTGATTATTGCTTTTTTCTTTTCAAAGAAAAATGCACCTTGCTCACTAAGAGGCTTGTTTGTTTCCCTCGGTTTCTCTTTTTACATTCATTACAAGTAAAGTATTTCCTTGGCGGCAGGCCCGTATCCAAGAATTTGTTTCGGGGGGGGGGCCTTTCGGGGGAAGGGGGGTTTGCCTGCGGGTCGGACAAAAAAGACATAGATCAGAGGGAAAAGCCTATACAAATTATTATTTGTATATGTTTCGGGGGGGGAGGGTCAACACCCTAACCCCCCCCCCCTCCCCTGGATACGGCCTTGCTTAGGGGTATTTGTAATTTCAACCCTAATCACCGCTACGATCACGCTTAAGAGTTCTTCCCGCCAACTCGACTCGTACGATATATAAATCGTTAACATGCAAATTACAATAAATAAATAATATGAATTGTTATTATATGAATTACGAAACATGAAACTGAACGAAAATATTGACAAGTTTCAACAACACAGGAGCCTACTAGGACAGCATTACCGATTTCTGCGACGGTGAAATCGGGTGAAATATATGAACTCAAAGTACATGTTTAACCTGCAAAGCCTATCTATCAGGTCTTGCTGGGTCATGAGCTGGCCACGTATGGGGGGGGGGGGGAGGGAGGACACCCCCACAATTTTTCTTGAAAACAGTCGATTTTTCTTAAAAACAGTCAATTTTTCTTAAAAACAATCGGTTTATCTTTAAAACAGTCGGTTTTTCTGAAAATCAGTCGTTTTTTCTGTAAAAACAGTCGTTTAAAAAAGACCAGCCAGTCGGTAAAAACCTTGCCCCACCCCCCCTCCCCGCCAAACATTTTGTCTAGTAACAGTAAAACCTCTGGCCATCGGACCATGCTGGTGAAGCTACATAGTCAAACACGCGGAAGTAACATGCAGAAACAGTCCGAGTTTCCCCAATCAAGACGAAGTTTTTCTTCGCTCCGAAATTCGAACATACCGCATGAAACTTCGTTCAGGTTACAGCAGAACTCTTTCGGACCGAACTGAAACGTTGGCAATTTCAAAACTTAAGAATTAACAAGCTATGTTGATAGCTTCGAATGGTCGGATGACATTTCTAGTATGGACTACAAGAACAAGACTGCTTGCGATAAAACCTTGGTAGTAGATGAAGTAACAAGCTATGCTGATTGCCCACTATGAATGACATGTCTAATTCGTACTGCAAGAACAAGACTATTGCGCAAAAAACAAGAATATAAAAGAAAGAAGGAGAACTCTACTGATGCAAGCTTCCCTTTGGAATGCCTCCTCTCCAAGTGGGGAAGGGGGTGACAATTTCAGGCCCCAGGTGTAGGCTGCATCAGACAAGACACCCACCATGGCCGGTGCATACAACGGAATTAGATAGCGAAACAATCTGAGGAGAAGCAGTAATAGGTAGGCCAATAATTAGCTCTGAAGACTAAGAAGATATTTGACGCATCGAAGACTCGAGATTTCCAGATCGAAACTTTTTGCTACAAGTATTTCAATGACCTGCTTCCGTCTTCGTTCCAGACTATGTTCTCACTAAATCAAGACCTGCATTCTTATGACACCTGAAACTCTTGTGACATCGTCCAAGAAGCGCCCTCATCAAAAAGGGCTTCTTTTTTAATTCGATTTTTTTGCGCCGTCAATTTGGAATCTACTACCGTTAGATATCCGGAATTCGAATAACCTCATTTCCTTCAAGCGAGCAGCGAAAGGTCATTACAGGAAAATTGTTTAGTGTTATCCTCCTTTAGACCCACCCCCTGTTTTTCTTTTCTTTTCTTTCTTTCTCGTTCCTTATTTCCCTTATTTTCTCTCTCCTTTTATTTAAAGTTGAAACCATAGGTTATTTTTTTCCTCTCCTCTTTTTTTCTTTAAATAGAATGTTCAGTTAGTTGATTCTGTTTGATGTTTAAATTAATATCGGATATTTCCCTGCCCTAGCCAAGCATTACATTTGTGCTTTCCTGGCAGGAATGTAAATTGTGTATTTTTTTTGTCTTTAAATATAGCCCAATGAAACTGAAACTGAACTGAAGTGTTAGGTCAGTAGTCATTAGTTTGGCCAATTTATCAGGCCAATGAATATTCGACAGGCTTTTATGATTTACCCTGTGTTTGGTGGTGATACGCTGATCAGTCTTTTGAGAACTTTATTCGGCCCTCTTGGTAAGGTTCCTTATCAGGTAAAAAAAAGCCGCCAAATAAAAGTATCAGACGACGAATCCGTCAGCAACACCAAACATGGTTTGCAATCAGCTATGTCTGACGGAATACTTAATTTGTTTTTGGGACTCGTTTGTTGTCAGCTTGTTTATTTTATAATTTTCGTGTGCCTGTCATAAGGTAGCTTAAGCCAATGAATATTTGAAAAGACTTGAGTTTTTGTGTTGAGGGTACATTTGTTTAAAGTAGTTTCATTTATTTATCCTTCGGAGGCAATAGTGAAACGAACTGACTGAAACGGAGAACACATTCATTGCCATTAAAATTCTGAGAGCGATACTGATTACTTTTCAATGCAGCCAAACGGGAAACGAAGTCACACATCCTCAATTGACCCATTCCACTAGCCACCGAATGTTGAAACCCGACTGGCACCAACAGTGTCTTTGCACAGGGGGTGTGCGTGCCCAAGAACACAATTTGCTGCTTGAAACTTGCGGAATAATCATAAAGTTTTTCTATCAAACTTGACCCTCCCAAGATGGTCGGACATCACGCTCCAGTATGTGACTTTCATTACACCCAAGGCACGCGTCCCTACGTGCCCAAGCACCATTGCCTCGGGGGTATAATCAAGACTTAGACACTCACCGATAAAAACGGCGACCTAATCCCGGCCGCTGCTAATTAGGCAGTTCCAGGAGCGTTGCTTCGCAAAACAGCCACCGAATTGACACGAACACTGGACGTGAGGTTTAGAAAATTCAGAATCACGACCAGCAACTTTGAAGCAAAGCTTTTCGAACTGAGAAAAAGCACGAACGATGATGGTTGGTGGCATAGAACCATTGCTTCGTTCTCCATACGACAGCCAGTAAAAGGAGGCTCCGCCCTCTGAAGATCATCCGGAAGCTGGGAGACACTGCAGCCAATCACAGAGCAAGATCTCTGGTGTGCGGTCGATGTCGTGAGGGTTCCTGAAAGGACGGAAATCCTTAGAAAACTTTCGACCAAAAGACAATTTCAGTGTAAAGGCAAAGTGGACTTGATCTCAAAAGGTTACATGTGAATAAGAAATATTCTGCTAAAAAGTCGAATGCTTCATTTAATCTGACATAAAGGGCAGTCTGGCAGGGGCGTCACGACAAGGGAGGGGGGACGCCCCCCTCAATGTTGTCGAAGAACCGCGATTTTTCGTAAAACTGTCGATTCTTTTACTTGGAAACAGTCGATTTCTTTTAAACGGTCAGTTTCTTGTACAAATAGTCGATTTTTCTTAAAAATAGTAGTTTTGTGAAATCACCCGATTTTTCGTCAACATTGTCGTTTTTTCTCAATAATAGTTGTTTTTAAGTACAAAACAGTCCTTAAAAGTGACCAGCAAGTCGGTAAATACCTTCCCCCCCCCAAACAAAAATATTTTGGCTAGTAACGCCTCTGCAGTCTGGGACAAATGATGTCGAACAGCCTTTTTCACGCCTGCCATCGCGTCAGGGGCGTACTTTCGTCAAAATCTTGGGGGGGGGGGGGGGGCAAAGTTGGAGCCAATTTCCATGTCAAGTGAAAATTAGCCGTTTTCTTTCAAGAAGAAAAACGTAATAAGAACAGAGAAACAAAGAGATATTTTACTAATCGACCAAGGAGAAACGACGCTTCTTCAAATTCGCAAAACTGTCCCCTGCGCGATTGACGTCAAGCTTCTTCGTTTTTTCAGGTTGGGTAGGACTTTTTCAGGTTCAAGCTGTGGGGGGGGGAGGCAAACTGGGGTCTGGGGGGGGGGGGGCATTTGCCCCCCCCCCCCCCCCCCCTGCCCCATAGCAAATTACGCACCTGCATCGCGCAAAGCAGCCCACGAGGTAAAAACGAACTTCGAAATCACGTAGCTTACCAAAATGTTCTGCTTACCAAAACTCAAAATCCCAAGCAAAGATTTGTGGCGACTCAAGTATAGTACATTAAGGGAATCTTCTTTCGTGACTTATTAACTCTGAACGGGACCGACGAAATTCAAATCCAACCCTGTGTTACCCTATACATGGTAATGAGCGTGAACAATAATTTAAGTACTAAATTAAAACCAAACGTTTCATTTCCTTTTAATCTTTTACTCTTTTTGAAAAGTTGCTTTTGCACCTCAGGATTTATTCGGGGGAGGGTTGCCCCCGGGTCGGACAAAAAAGACATAGGTCAGACGGAAAAGCCTATACAAATTATTATTGTTGTATGTTTCAGGGGGAGTTGAACCCCCTACCCCCCCCCCCCTCCCCTGCCTGAATACGAGCCTGCCTCTACTGTACAGGTTTGTTCTTCTGGAGTGTTATTTAAAAGTTAAAGTAGACATCATTCAAATGTTCTTACGGGGACTATTTTGACCCACCCATAGTCGACATTTATCCGAACATTTATCCAACAAATGGATGAAAACAGCACCTTTTTACGGTAACTCGCTTCCAAACAAGCAAACACTTCCGTATAGGTCCCCTTGAGGTGCGTCTCCAAACTTGGACTTCTTAATCCTAATCTAATCCTCGGCTTTTGGTCCATGGAAAACCACTCTCTTTTGTCGTCCATAAGAGACACCTCGAGAGACACGGTGTCAGGCATCGAAAGTCCGCGTACTAGATATGAGGTAATTTCGAATAAATAACATGAAAGAGGGAAATTAAAAATGTGGCATATCTTGAAGTGCAGTCGAGCCGTTTTCCGTTGCATACGGATGAGTTTATAACGCGAGGTCTAGTCGTTGAGCACTCACGCAGCACAGACACAAAAATATTTGATAGGTCAAAACGGATACGTCAGCTGAATTTTATTGGAGCTATATTTCTTCATGGTTTTCCCACAAGTTCGTTTTTCCAACTTGAGCGGTTTTGAGCCTGAAGAGGACCCTTGCCAAGAACGGCCGAAATATAGCTCCAACAAAATTCAGCTGACGTATCCGTTTTAAACTATCAAATATGATTCGCAGTCAGCTTGGCCTGAAGGAATATTTAACAAAAATATTTATTTGTGTGTCACACCCTCGGTCACACCCTTCAAAGTGATTTTCAGGGAAACAGAGTATGTGCCCCGACCTTCAAATTAAAAATCGAGGAAAATTTTTGTTTGTGACGGTATTCTGAAATGCTTGAGGTAAAAATAAATGCAGACATCTCAATAAATAAAAACTTCAGGCTTTAATCCTTACTATAATGTTCTACAAGGATCCTCAGTTTTATGTCTCTCTGTTGACAAAGTAACTAATTTTAACTTGCCACGAAAGTTGAATTTCCGTCACGAATTCCAGCGACAAAATAAAAATCACCTCGGCAGTGTTTGTGAAATTCGATCGGAAGTTCGAGCCACAAAAACCTTGTTGATCGCGGAAATGCGCTGGTGGGTCCCACTAAGGGGCGACTCAGACGGCGTAATACTAACGGGAACGAAAGAAACATCCCAAAGGGTTTTCTGTTGAAAGCGCGCATCCTTCTATTGTCGTTATATAACTTCTGACAGTGTAGTATTTTTACCTATTGAAGGTGTTGTTAGAGATCTAGGCACGAAATAGTATAAACTTAATTGGTCATAACACTTTATTTCTAAATGAAAAGGTCTTATTCTTGAAAGTGTTATGCGCAATCTGTTATGAAACTTATGACAGTGTAGTGGGCACATACGGTGTCAGAAGGTCTTCACCCCCCATCCCAGGAACCTTAGCTTCATTCAATCTCGCCTACCACTCGTCCATCATCTTAACAAATATCAGTTCGAATATTTTCAGCTGCATTTCTGGTAACCGTCTTCAACAAACAACAAACTAAATTACATATTCTTAACAGAAACTAACTAAATTACAATATTCTAACAGAACAACAACACGAACTCACACGAACGACACGAACTCAACAAACCATAAAGATAACCAGAAGAACGACACGGACGTGACAACTACAAAATCAAAATATTCAAATGGAATTTGAATAATTCACTCGGAATTCACTCGGGTTCTTATCCACATCACTCTAATAAACATTCCACTCTCAACAAACTACGACTATGAAAGAGACTAACGAAATACTGAATTGTACATATACACCAAATAGTTGTAAAAATCGCAAAATCGTACAAACACGTACATACTGAATCGATTTCATACTGCACACATTTTAAACACGCACATTTGAATATTTTTATTTTGTCTTTATCGTAGTCCGCGTCCTTCTTCTGGTCATCTTATGTTTTATCCTCGTTATTTTCTCTGTTATGGTTGCTTTAGAACATGTAGTTTAGTTTGTTATTCGCGTAAGGCGGTAGCCGGATGTCCAGCTGAAATATTTGAACTTACATTAAATTTATCCCTCGCATAAAATCTTAGAGGGATAATTAGCTGATCTGCAAAAAAAAAACTCTTTTTTTTTCTTGAAATTTCCGAGGTTCTGAAATTACTTTATCATTTTTTGGCCAACTCCACTGCGCTGATTTTGGCATCCCAAAACGTAAGTAGAGGGATACCTATGACATCGCAAAAGTTGTCCTTCTGTCCGCCCGTCTGTCCGCACGATAACTCTCGAAGGGATTGAGATATTTTGATGAAACTTGGTGGGAGGATCCTTTGGGTCAGAGTACAGGTCAAGGCTCTGTAGCCCTATATTTGAAGGTGGGGGAGGGGTTTTAATTAAGGGGCGAAACAAATATTTTTTGAAAGCTATTGAGATAGTTGATTTAAAGGTAAGAAGACATGCTGAATTCGAATATGAAATTTATTTTCTCGCCGACAAATAATTCACCCGGAATCCGGCAAAAACCGAAAAGGAAAAGTAAAAGTTTAATATGAAGTTGGTTAGAGGTTCGATTTAGGGACACGAGACGTGCTGAGTCCGAATATGAAATTTATTTTCTAGCCGGACAATTACTCCGGCCGGCATCCGGCCAAAACCGGAGAATGTGTTAAAAGTAAAAGTTTTATTTAAATTCGATAAGATGTTCGATTTGCGGGTAAGAAGACATGCTGAATTCGCATATGACAATCATTTTCTTACCGGATGCATTGATCGCTCGGAGTCCGGCTGAAACCGGGAAATTTGTTAAAAGTGAAAGTTTAATCTGAAGTTGATTAGAGGTTGGATGTAGAGGTAAGGATACATGCTGAGTCCGTTTTTGAGCTTTAGTTTTTTGCCAGACAATTAGTTTGTCGGGTTTCCGGCGAAACCTGAAGTTGGGCAGAAGTAAGGAAGGAAGGAGATACGACGTAGGCTATACGGTAAACCATATGCTGAATCGATATTTGAATATTTGACAGCGCAAAACGGATATCTGAATATATCTGAACTTTTTGAAATTCAGCTGGCGTATCCGGTTTGCACTGTCAAATAGGAACTTGGTCTTCTCCGATTATTAACATTGGCCTTAACCTGTTTTTAAATGTGTTTAAATAACCTGTTTTTAGGATCCCAAAACGTAAGTGGAGGGATACCTATGACATCGCAAAAGTTGTCCGTCCGTCCGTCCGTCCGTCCGTCCGTATGTAAGCACGATAACTCTCGAAGGGAATGAGATATTTTGATGAAACTTGGTGAGAAGGTTCGTTGGGTCGTCGGACCAGTCAAGTTCGTAGATGGGGTTTGTAGCTCTACATTTAGGGGTGGGGGAGGGGATTGAAATTAAGGGACAAACAAAATATTTTGAAACAGCTAATGTGATAGTCGATTGTGGGGTAAGAAGACATGGTGAACACGATGGTGAAAACCATTTTGTCATCGGACAAGTAGTTCGCCCGGAATCCGGCCAAAACCGGAAAGTTTGTTGAAAGTAAAAGTTTTATTTGAAGTTGATTAGATGTTCGATTTAGGGGTAGGAAGACATGCTGAAGACGATGGTGAAAACTATTTTCTCGATGGACAAGTATTTCGCCCGGAATCCGGCCCAAACCGGAAAGTTTGTTGAAAGTAAAAGTTTTATTTGAAGTTGATTAAATGTTCGATTTAGAGGTAGGGAGACATGCTGAAGACGATGGTGAAAACTATTTTCTCGACGGACAAGTATTTCGACCGGAATCCGGCCCAAACCGGAAAGTTTGTCAAAATTAAAAGTTTAATTTGGAGTTGATTGGATGTTCGATTTAGGGCAAGAAGACATGCTGAACACTTATGTGAAAACAAGTTTCTACCCGGACATGTAGTTCGTCCGGAATCCGGCCAAAACCGGAAAACTGTTGGAAGTCAAAGTTTTATTTCTAGTTGATTAGATAAGCGATTTAGGGGTAAGAAGAGATGCTGAGTCCCTGTTTGACAATCGTATTTTACCCGGACATATAGTTCGACCGGAATCCGGCTGGAATCGGAAAATTTGTAATAAGCTAAATTTCTATTTGAAGTTGATTAGATGTTCATTACTGGGGAAAGAAGATACCCTGATTTCGTCTTTGAGCTTTCTTTTTTCGCCGGACAAGTAGTTCTGGAGTTCGGCCGGAACCGGGAAATTGGCAGAAGTGGCAGGAAGTTTTCGTCAAAACAGATATGACTTATAGGGGTAAACACACATGCTGAATCCAAATCTGAACTTGGTTTTCTCAGGTGATTAGCTATTTGGCCTTAATCTGTTTCTGAATTTTAATTGTAAAAATGTTCAAGGAGTCTGGCGAAGACTGGATCTGGCTAAGACAAGACCCAGTTGTCTGGATCAGATATTGAATTTTTGGGATCCCATCGAAACCTTTGGTCTTGTTGACTTAAGAAGTCTGTTGAAGACCGAATATCTACAAGACCAAATTGTCGCGAGCAAATATTAAAATTTTTGGGATCCCTCAGAAACCTTTGGTCTTTTTGGGATCCCAAAACGTAAGTGGAGGGATACCTATGACATCGCAAAAGTTGTCCGTCTGTCCGTCCGTCCGTCCGTCCGTCCGTCTGTAAGCACGATAACTCTCGAAGGGAATGAGATATTTTGATGAAACTTGGTGTGAGGGTTCGTTGGGTCGTCGGACCAGTCAAGTTCGTAGATGGGCTTTGTAGCTCTACATTTAGGGGTGGGGGAGGGGATTCAAATTAAGGGACAAACAAAATATTTTGAAACAGCTAATGTGATAGTCGATTATGGGGTAAGAAGACATGCTG